>JALQSN010000131.1:0-115207 GCA_023690525.1 Holotrichia oblita | reverse complement strand
AGGGATTCTTAATATTCTTGGATTTTATATTTGTAGTTTTATTGTTGACTTTCTTTAAAGGAATACTCTTTTATATTGTTCATATTATCAAAAACAATATGTTCTCTTTTTTTCTTTGACATATAACTTATTTTCCTTTTTTTAAGATACAATCCAAATACATTGACAATAAATTATAAAACATCATGACTTTCTCATTACTATAATCATATCACTGCTCATAGGGAACGTTTATGAAATATAATTACAGCTTCATGCTGTGATTTTAAATCTTCTTCTAATTAAATGGTTTTAAAACTATTCAAATCAAAATCTACTTTATTCAACTATTGCTAATATTAATTATATAATATAAAAGAGTATTGTTCAAGTAGATAAAAGTAAACTTTATTTCTGATGATCTCTGATGGAGAAATATATCTCGTAAAAATAATTTGTAAATTATTTTTGTGTATGAGGCTATAATGTCTGTTCATTTCAATCCATTCTGCAGCGAAAAAGTGAATATTCACTGGTGCAAACCATACGGCATTTATGGTAGCTGTAAATAAAATCCTAACTAACAAATGAATAGAAAAAATTATTCAAAAGCATAAAAATGAAAAATCATATTAAAGCAAAATTAAGAACGACTTTAGATAATTTCATTATACGATTTATTACCGCCTTAGTAATATAACTTCGCAATAAAAGTTGCGAAATTAATTTTTGTTTATACTATAATTAAATTATCAAGGAGAGAAGCTTAAGCGCCGTGCCGTTTCCTTTATCCTCAAATATATATTTTATAACAAAACTTGAAAATAACAAATTATGGTCATGAACTGCGTCCTGACATAAAAGAATTGAGCATTGAAAAGCAGTACGTTATTCTGCTGTTGTTTGGGATAAAGTCAAATACGAAAATGATAAAGGAACAATACAAAATAATAATAAAGTCATAATGATAATATATAAAAGTCAATTGGCTAAAGAAAAACGTCAACATACAGGTGAACCTACAAACAGTATAATAAACATAGACAAATATATCGGTTTGACATATAGCTACAAAGGAAATCTTTGTATATTGACTTGGCTGTATGGTGAAATCCCCTTTGTAACGAAAGCAGAAATGCTGTACAAACAATGGACAGATTGTCATAAAGAACAATTGAAAAAATTTAATCTTGTTCCTGATATAAAATCTCTGCCTAGTAGAGAATGGTATAGTAATTTAGTCAAATTACTCGTAGTCGAGTTTATTGAAAACGATTTAACTAAATTTTTAGAAGGATAGTTCGCCATTGGCAAAACATTGCAGGACAGATTATCCATACGATTTCTGTTTTCGCAGACGATATGTTTATAAGTGGCTACTATTTTGGTGAAATCTATGAAGAAGTAGAAGAAAGATTCTCATTTGAACGCTGGGGATACCTGACGTTGCTACATATTTATTGTTATTTTTACATAGCGAGCACGCTAAATGGATTACAGGTCAGGTGATACAGTGAGGGAGGATTTAATTGCTACTAATGGGTTATGTGTGTTCTGATAATAAGGGGAAATCACCCAGATAATGAGCTACAGGCAATATTGGTCAAAGCATTGCAACCTCGTATACAAAATAATATATAAATTTACTTTGTCCTATCTTGACACATGCTCAAAGGTAGGACAAAGTAAATTTACAAATTATTTTAATATCTACATTCCTACATCAGAAATAAAGGATTATTTTTGTTTCTTGAAAAATATCCCTATTATTCTTTCTCACGTTAGATAAATTCCTTGATCCTATTTTTGATAGTTCAAAAAAAATAGTGAAAAAAATTCATAATTTATTAACACATTCTATTTGATATTGTAGTATAATTAATAAAGATGCATGTGCTATGAAAGGGAGAAAAATGGAGAGAAATAATGTAAATAGGTCATCTTTTAAACATAATTTTTTAAAGCAAACAATAATTAGATTAGATTTTCAAGGGGTTTTGCAAGCTGAAATGGAACATATTCTAATGAAAGTCAAACCATATTTGAAAGAAAGAAAATTTAATCGTTACGAACAAGAGATAAATAATGAAATAAATTTTGATATCAATAATGGTATATTTCAAACTAATACTCCTATAAAAGAAGTACGAAATATTATCATACATTCGTTTGTAAATGAAAATAGCGGATATACAATTGACTTGTCAACGAATTATATCTGCTTAAAAGTTAATACGATTAGGTATATTTCGTTTGAAGAGTATTCAAAGACTTTTATGGACATAGCTAATATATATATCAATACAATTGATTTTTTTACGATTAAAAGATTTGGTTTGAGAAAAGTTAATTTTTGTTTTGTTACAAATACGAGTTGCATCAATAAGTATTTTACAAAAAGATATTTTGACTGTTATAATTTGTTTGATAATTTGGAAATTTGTGCAAGCGAGAAAAAAGATAATTTTACTGTAGATAGCTGTAAGATGAATGTTTTATGTGATATAGAACAAGGGAAGCTTGGCGAAAAGAAAATTTTCAAGATTACATTAGACACTGATATTTATATTGATGATACTAAAAATATTGAGAGAATAATATTTGATGACAATGATATAGCAAAGCTTAATGATAAGCTTTTTTCCATATATGTAGATGCATTGACCGAGGAGTTTGGAAAAATGCTTTTGGATGTTGAAACAATATGGTCAGATGAAGTTATAGGAGTGGAAAAAAATGAGTAGAAATTTTGAAGATTTTAAACCTGTTTTTTCTGGATTAGATTTAACAGATGGCAGAATTGGTAAAAAATTTGGAGATATTTTCGACTTACAATTTCGTATCTCTAAATCTAAAGGTGGTATTCATGGTGTATTTTTTGAAAATATCTTTTATGTTATTTGGTTAGATCCATTGCATAACATGTATCCAGATGAAAATTATGGTGGGTTAAGAAGAGTAAAAACTGGAAGTACTTGCTGCAAGGATAGAGATGAAATCATAAAATGCAATATAAGCGACAGTCTGTAATGCTCTTGTATAAGGTGACGATAGAATTATCTGCGCTCCATTTAACGAAGAGTCCTTAGAAGCTATTTTCGCTTGCTCAATCCCTATCTCAGTTAATGGAGATAAATCCCTGCCATGACCGATAAAATGACGGTCATCACATGGCTTATAATCAGGTTCGCCATGTCTTATCATAATTACATTCATATTTTTCACCCTCTTGTTATATAAAATTTATAACCAAAAGCCAAAAATCATCATTGTACCCATTAATGCTTATTAGTTACCAAGCAGAGCATTCTCAACTGCTTTACGAATAACTTTACTTGAATTGGTTGCTCCACTTATAGCATCAACATCTGTTGTTTGCTTGTTTATCATTTCATCTATAATTTTTTCAGCAAGTTTACCTTTGTCATTTTTATGTTGAAGTAAGTCTATAGAAATAATCTTCCCATTTTGTATTAAAACTTCGACTTTGACAGCAATAAAATCAACATTGCTTTCACCAATATACTTTCCATCAGGGATAGAGTTAATATCAATTTCAGCAAATGCCATGTTCTTAACTTTAGATTGGTAATTATTAACTTTCAATAAATAATTTACTAGAATTATAGTTCCTAAAAATAGTATGGCAATAATTATTATTACAATCGTCTTTTTTTTCATTTTCATCACTCACCTTTGCAAAGTTTAATCTAAAGATAGATTATATAAATTTACTGTCTTAACTGCTTATCGACAATTATTCGCAGTTAATAATTTTACTGTGACTTATCGCTCAATTACGCAATAGGAGACTATTGTGTACAGACTGACGTAGATAATCTCTCTAATTATATTATCCATTTAATTTTCCCTCTGATATGTCAAATGCTTATACCCTGTTGCAATCATTTTCAAATATCTCTGTCGCTCTTTTCATTTTATTAATAATTCCAATTGTGAATGGGCATCTTTTTTCACATTCTCCACATTGAATACATGAAGATGCTTTTGCTTCCAGCAACCTATATTTATCATATACAATACATTTATCAGAAATATTTCTATCAAGGTTATCTAATAATCTATTAATTTGAGCTATGTCAATATTAGCAGTACAAGGCAAACAATGATTGCAATAAAGACAATTTCCCTTGACCGACCATCTCGATTTCGCCACTGCTGTGCTATAATCAAGCGATTTTTTGGGGCAAGTGTAATAAGTAAGAATTTCTTCAATCTGCTGCAAATCTGAACAACCTGGTATAACAGTTGAAACTCCGTTTTGTGATAATACATAAGAAATCAGATTTAAAGGTGTAAACCCAGCTTCTTTTTCAACCCCAAGCACAAATCCCCCAGCAAATGGCTTCATGGCTACCAACCCTATACCGTTCCGCTCACATTCATCATATATGTTTTTTCGTGGTTGCATACCACTTTTACCGTCAGAAGTATATTCATACGCCTTATCCCATATATTACCTAAAATATCCGAGTTGTATTTTTCTTCATCATCAATAACATCAAACGCCGGATTAATTGGATACATAAGGACATCAAATTCGCCACTTTTTATAACTTTATATGCTATTTCAGTATTGTGTGTACTGAAACCAATGTATTTTACTTTTCCTTCGTCTCGGAGTTTTTTCGCATATTCAAACAGACTGTTGTTACCCGTTACTTCTTCAAACTCCACCATTTTATCACAACACGCTAAAATAAATATATCGGTATGATTGGTATTAAGCGCCTTGAGATAACATTCAAAGTCAGCCTGAACATAAGATATGGGTTTGGACACAAATGCCAAAAATGTAATATATACCTTGTCTCTGCTCCCCTCAAGTGCTTTGCCGAGCTTTATATAACCCTCATTTATACCTGAACTCTCCGAATATTCAAGAAGTGAAAGACAATCAAAATAATTTACGCCGCCATCTATAGCGACTTTTATCGTATCTATAACAATATTTTCTTCTTTATCCAATAAATGCTCAAGTCCCATTCCGATTTCGCTGACTTCAAGCTTTGTTTTACCTAACTTACGATATTTCATTATGTTCTTCATCCTCCATTATATAAATTCGTTACTTAGACTTTTATTAATAGATATCGTAACTAATATTCATTATATAGTATGAAAGGATATGATTCAAGTAGTAAAAAGTAAATTTTACTTCTGATTTGTAATATACCTCTGAAATAATTAGTATATTATATTTGCCCTATCTTGACAGTGTCTTATTTATAGTAATTCGAATTTTTAACATATAGCATAATTATATAGATTAACTGTGTTGAACTCATGCGGAAACAACAGAATCGTCGATTTATTATATAATCGCCAATTCTGTTGTTTTATAGTAAATGAACTTTATTTTAAAAATAATATCATTTGTAAAATAAAAATATTATTGTGCCTGTTTTATTGCAATTATATAAGAAATTATGAACTTATACGACTTGATTCGACATTGCACTAAAATATGGTTACGAATCACCAGCTTGGAACTATTAAAGCTGTTTTAAAAAATCTTTGATACTAATGAAATTCATTCTAATGGCTTTACACCTTGATTATCGAAATTGTTGGTAGTATAATATTGGGTATGCTTGTGAATATGTGTATGATATGCCATATAAAAGTAGCAAGGATAAGTCGGTTCAATGTAATCGAATATTTATATAATCGACAGGAGAAAATAGTGGAGATAATAATAAATGGAATATATAAACACTTTAAAGTGGATTACTATTTAGTTGAAGATATTGCCACACACAGTGAAACAGAAGAAAAAATGGTTGTTTATAGGGCATTATGTAACGATACTGGTTTATATGTTAGACCTTATGATATGTTTTTAGAGAAAGTTGACAAAGAGAAATATCCTCAAAAGCAAACTCAGGAGTATAGATTTGAATTACAAAATATAAAGAGTATAAAAAAGCAATAATAGTTCTTTACTATTTAGGAGATTTTTTTTATGAAGACACCAACAATTCAACAAGCAGGCGATATGTTAGCTGAAGCGAAAAGAATGAATCTGGGTCCGTGGATATAGCATAGTAATCAGTCACTGATAACGCAAAATTAATAGCAGAAAAATGTTTCTATATGAATGCGGATTTTGCTTATGTTGTAGGGGTTATTGCACGATATTGGAAAAGAGGGATATAAGGATATAATGCACATATATGACATATATTACCATATGGCAGAAAAAGGTTTTAATGATGCGGCAAGTATTTGTCTGACACATTCCTTTCCTATAAAAGCTGTGCATACATTCTTCGGTAGATTCGATTGCACACAAGAACCAGGAGGGTAAATTAATGAGGTTTCCGAAATTATTACAAAAAGGCGACACGATAGGGGTTTGTACGCCGTCCAGCGGGATTATTGAGGATTTTTGTATGGCAAGAATGGATAAGGCTCATATTAAAATGCGTGAATTTGGATATAAAAGTATTGAAACACCCTCTGTACGCAGAAGATATAAAAAAGTCAGTGCTGACGCAAAAACACGGGCACTTGAATTTATGAGCCTGTATGAAAATCCAGATGTAGTCATGATTATACCGCCCTATGGTGGTGAGTATTTAATGGAGATGCTGCCGTATTTGGATTTTTCTCGGTTGGCTGAGCTGTCACCCAAATGGATTAGTGGATACTCAGACATTACAGGCCTTACGTTTCCATTGACTCTGTGCTGTGACTTTGCTACTATACATGGCGCGCAATTTGTAGACATGGGAGCCGATACTGTTGACGAATATGATTTAGCAGTATTCGAGGCGATGTCAAGCAAGGAGATAACCCAAAGGAATTCAGACTTCTATTCTGATGGTAAGGTGGAAAATGAAAAAGACCGTGTGGAAATCCCTGAACGGCAAGGAAAACCACACCTTTCAAGGGCTACCGTATGATTGGCGGTTGTTTAAATGTCTTGCGCATACTGCTTGGCACAAAGTTTGCTCCAGTGACGGACTTTTTGGAGAGATATAAAGACGACGGCTTCATCTGGACGTTGGAAAGCAACGTCTGCGAAATGGGCGAGGGGGATATTTACCGCACCCTTTGGCAAATGCATGAATGTGGCTGGTTCAAGTACTGTAACGGCATTCTGTTCGGACGCCCGGATTATTATGGTACAGATAATTTAAATTTTAATCCGCTTGAAGCACTGGACATCTTGCCTGCATTTTTAAATGTTCCTATAATTTACAACGTCGACATAGGGCATACCTCCCCGCGGATTCAAATTATAAACGGAGCTTACGGCAAGGTGGAATATCATGACGGCAAAGCAGTGGTAACACAGCAACAGATTTGAATTTGAATAGATAGCTAATGCTTGGGTATCAGAAACTGGACAGTATTTATCTTCCACAGTAAAGCTTGCGTGGCAACATAACAGTAGACACTTCAAAAGAAGGATATCTTGATAAAATTATTGAATTATTTGATTACCAAGAAAAGTTCACAGCGTTTAAAACACTTTGGTCACAACATAAAAATTAAGTAGATGACCTTGAACGATTCAAAACAACTATATCTAAGATGGTTGAAATCAAATTCTGGAAAAGCTATAAAAAAGCTATTCAAGCATATTAAGAGGTTAAAAACTATTATAAATAATTTAAGTAATAAACTTTCATTAGAATCTATAATTAAAGAGATTTTAGGTCTTTATAATTAGAGTTGCCTAACACTAATGTATTAATTAAGATTTAAAAAGAGAAAAAGAAGGTGGAATAAGAATGTATGCTAATGGAGTTAAAGCAATTAGTAATTCTATATATTATAAGTCTCCAGGATGGCTAAGAAGATCAAATAACATTGACTATATTGTTCTGTCCAAAGATACGCCAATTCAAGAAGTAGATTTATTCCTCATTGGATTATTTGGATATAATAGCATTGATTTTGAAGAGAATCCAAAACATAGTTTTATGAATCTGCTTTATGAATTAGAAAAAAATAGTCTTGCTCTTGGTGGGGGACTTTTATTTTATAACACTCAAAGAAAGATTTTCCCTAGTTGTTGTTGTGGATTAGAAAGCTGGAGTGAAGTCGTTCAAGATATTTTAGATAAAAAATTACCATGGCTTGGTCACGCCCCTTGTCCTGTAATCGAATATTTAAAGCATAGTACAATTATATGGTTTGACGATTGTCTTGGGGGTTATAGTAAAAAAACTAAGCAAGATTTATTTTCGATTGAATTTGATGAAGATGATTTGAAAAGTAAAGTTCTCAATATAGAAAAGGAATTATAATGGTTCTTACAATATAGAGAAGAAATCGGTAAAATTACAGCATATGCTTTTCATAATACAAAATGGGCTTATGAGCTTTATGAACAACTAGAACATTGGGATTATAAAGGTTTTATTGAAACAGAGTTTATAAAAAAAAATGTTAAAGATTATATTTGCACCAGTAAAAAGTGGCAGATGGATAATAAACTCGAACCATCCACAGTGTTTCCACCAGAGCTTATTGAAAAATTTGCAAATGATATAGCAAAAGAGTTTAGTGAATTGGCAAGACGGCTTTTTTTCACTTCCTCTTAGGTATGGTGGTTATCGACAGCGTATTTCGATGGTTCGGTAAGTACGATATTTTATATTTTTGGAGGAACACACAATGGCTAAAATTGCGGCATTTATAGATTTTCAAGGTACTCTTGGAGGCAGTGGAACTGATAATATTAACACTATGGATTTATACCCTTTTTCTATTGAAGCCATAAAAAAGCTAAATGCTCATGGTATTTTAGTAATTGGTATTACCAACCAGAGCCAAATTGCTCATGGCATTTTAACGATGGAAGAATATGATGAAAAGTCATGACAATTAAAAGATGAATTGTTTGAATATAATGCGTATTTCGATGCTGTATATTGTTGTCCACACGCAAGAAAAGATAATTGTTCTTGTAAAAAGCCTCAAATCGGAATGATAAACGCAGAAATGAAAGATTTTGATATAGATATTGAAAATTCTTTTGTTGTTGGCGACATGGGAATGAATGATATGGTTTTAGCAAAGAATGCCCATACAAAGGCAATCTTGGTATTAACTGGTGTAGGAAAAAGCAGTTTGAATGAGTTTAAGAATACCTGGTCAGATATAGAACCTGATTATATCGCAGAGAATATTTTGGATGCGGCTCATTATATGATTTCGGTAGTTTAAGTAAAATAAGCATTAATGGGTACGATAGAGATTGAGAATTTCATTAAAATGATTACCGAAAGCATTGATAAAGGAATACCTGTTATATGGTATCACGACCCTACGGGTGTTATGATATCTATTAATAAAAGTCTAAGTAACGAATTTATATAATGCGGGGGTGATAACGATTTATTTATATCATTATTTTGATGAAGCCATAGGTGCATTTACGAATTTATCAGATATACCAGTTGATAAAACAAACTCAATACTAAAAATGATAAAAGAAACTAAGCCGAATGTTCAGAGCGCAACAAGAAACCCGGAATATATGGAACGTAGGCACATAATAGAAGATATACTTAAAACTGAGTTTGTAAAAAAAGGCGGAATTATTAATAGAAAATCTCCGCATTATATGGTGATTGAACATAGCCCGTGGTTAAGCACTTGGTTTGAGAATAGTTCGTTTATAAAAATTCCTATTGAGGAATTTGACACAAAAACAATTTCCTTTACATATGGCGATGCCTTTCCTGTATTCAGCGATAACAAACATAAAATGGACGATAAAGAATATCGCAGAAAACTTTATACTTATGCTGAAATATTAAAAATTATAGATAAGTACGGATTACCACAAGATTGGAACAACGATGGAGCTTATGGTCCATCGCGTTATGTTGAGGCTCATATATGGAGTGACGAAACAATAAACAAATACCGAGTATAAGCATTAATGGGTACAATGGTGATTTTTAAGTATTAGCTATAAAATCTATATAATACACATAAAGAAAAGGGAGGTAATGGTATGATTGTTGAAGAATTGCAAAGAGCGATAATACAGATTATTGTTTTATTGATTATCCCTTTTTTGTGGTGGGTTATTTGGTATTTTGGAACAAAAGAATCCAAAATTTCATTTTTCAAATGGATTGGCTTAAAGAAACCGAAAGTAACGCAAAAGAAAAGATTTGTCGTCTTTGTATTCTTTGCTTTAATTGTGGCGGTTTCAATGTCACTTGTGTTAGACCCAATACTACCAGATGATATTCAGCTCGCAAATGCACGATTTGGTGGACAGGGTATAAAAGCTTTATTCCCCGCTATTATATTTTCGTTTTTTGCAACAGCACTTCCAGAGGAAATACTTTTTCGTGGTTTTATAGGCAAACACCTAAGTAATAAACTTGGTTTTTTAGTTGGTAACATTATTCAAGCGATTTTTTTTGGATTGTTACATGGAGCAACAATGTTCCCAACTCTGGGTATACCGATACCATTATTAGTAATCGCTTATACAGGAGTGCTTGGATGGTTGATGGGGTATATCAACGAAAAAGCCAAAGGTTCTATTATACCAAGCTGGTGTTTACATGGAATTTCAAACATTTATGCGGCGTTTATTATAATGTTTGAGTTGTTATGATAATAAGCATTTTTTGTGCAAATCTAATTTTTACTCTATTGCATGATTATGAAGACCAGTTTATGTGGGTTAGGAGGCAATAAAATGCACTTTGATAAAAATGAAAAAGAATTTCTGTCAGATATCCATAAAAAAATATGGTATTTTGGAACACATATACTGCCAATTGAAGTGACATTGCCTTCCGAAATAAGAGCAAAGATATCTCCGGATATGGTAACAGAAAGACTCTTATCATGGCTTAAGATTAGGTATGAACATTAGCTTCATAATGTGATACAGTTTTGAATTAATTTTTACTCTGTAAGTGTTTAAATTTCCTTAATTGCAGTGATTTTAATGCAAGGATATTAAACAACAAATTTATAGTTTGAATATGAGGTAAAAAAATGCAAGACAATTTAAAAACCCAAGATAAGTGGCGTAAAAATGTAGTGGAAACTGCATTGGAATTTGTAAATATGATATGGATGCCAACAGAAAAAAATTTATATCATGGTTATGACATAAATGGCACATTAGTAAACACTCCTGATATTAATTATTCAGGCGTAAAATACAACAAATGCGGTTGGTGGCGAATAGGTGAGCAAAATCAAGGTATGGCATATGACTGGGGCGGATTCTGCACGGTAGAAGAATTTCAAAAAGCAATATCCGATGGAAGATATGCCGGAAATGTACCTGATACGAGAGGCAGTAAAAAGAGTTGGCAGTGTGTTGGTGTTGATTGTTCCGGTCTTGTGTCGGTATGTTGGGGATTACAGAAAAAACACGGAACAAGCCATTTGACTAATATCTCGTCAAGATTAGAAACAATAGATAACCTTTTGCCTGGTGATATTTTACTATTACCTGGAAGTCATGTGATGCTTTTCATTGAATTTACAGATGCTACGAAATCATTTGCACAAATAATAGATGCAACCAGAATCATCGGTAAAGTTTCATTAAGGATAGTAGAAATTTCGGAATTGATAAATGAGGGTTATGCAGGATACTGTTATAATGAAAAATAATGGTGGTAGTCAGCTTGAAGTATGTTAAAGAAGATCTATTTATTAGTAAATAAAAGAAATGCTACTATTTTGACAGTGATTATACTTAATTATTACTTGCTTTGTGAGTACCTAAAACCAAAGATACATTGAAAATGTTGAGGATTTATTAAAACAAATGGTGAACAAGGGACACTCCATAAATTTACCCTAAGCACATTGATAAATTTATTCATGATAAAGATTTACAAGATAAATTCGATAATGCAAAAGCCAAATTACAAGAAGCAATTATTGATACCGAAATTAAAAACAAAAAGAATTATTAATTTTAGCTGATACAGGTGATTACTGGAATAAATTCGCTTCCATATCTGGTAAGTCGCATTTATTAAAGAATATCAATGAAATATATAAAATTTATCAGGATGGTTGGCTTGTATTCGCTGATAAAGTAGTTGAATATTTGATTTTCGGAAACCAAAATTTTTTTAACTTCATACCAACTTTTTCAAATAATCAATCTATATATAGATTTGTTTAATAAAAGTGGTAACATAGCTGAAATAACTCAAGATGAATTTACTAATTCTAATGAAAACAGCAATATAAAGGATGAATTAAGTAAGGACGAAATTGATGCGCTTTTATCACAACTTACAAAAAATCAATAAACCATTTTATATTAATTTGATCTTAAATAACAGCCTGTAGAATAAAACTTACAGGCTGTTATTTAAAAATTATAATTATATCCATCCAATAGGTATGATATTACTGCAGATACTTCCATAGTTACGACAAATGAATGAATAGCAGAGATTATTGATTTATGCATTATATTATTCTGCATAGTTATTATACAGCTGTATAGGTGATGTATTGTATGGAGATTAAAAATATACAAGTAATTTTGTATAAAAACGGAGGAGTTTAGCATGAATTGTTCAATCGGCATAATAAGAAGCGGTTCTATGGGAAAATGGCATACATATGAATATGATAAAATTAATAAGCATTACAACAATATACAAATTGAGAAAAAGGTAATGTGTTCGCGTAACATTAAAACGGAAAGAGCTGACGAATTGGGGTGAAATTAGAAGATACATTCAAACCTCTTCATTATATAAATTTTATAGCAAAACTTAAAAATCACCATTGTACCCACTAATGCTTATTATCGAATGGTTAAGAATACAAACATATTTTTTCTCTAACATCTGTCAATAATCTTTGTTTATATTCGTCAGACCCGCCACCGTTTAGACGATTTACTAATAACGGAATAAGCCATTTATCTGTATCTGTTATTTTTAAACCCGATATACTTGAATATTCAGCAAAAAATATATTTATCATTTCTTCGCTGTATTTGTCCATGAATTTTATGATTCTCGGATTTATTTCTGCGGGGTCTAAATATAAATATCTTGTTGTTATTATATATTCTGCTATGTCATACATAGAATTGCCAGTACCGACGAACATCCAGTCGATAAATGCGGTTTTGTCACCATTATCTTGATAAAAGAGCGCAAGTCGCTTTGGATATTTAGACGAAATGTTCATTACCCTAAACTTAGTAATCATTCCCTTACCTCCTTGCTGTTGACGCAGCATATATTCTAACTATATGATAGCATAGCTACTTTTGACGGTACACCCACTATTGGTAGAATATAGGTGGAATTATTGATTTATCAGCGTTTGCAGTCATACTCAAAATGCTCTTATGCGGTTGCCCTTTCTGGCGAAGCCCGGCTGAGAACCGAACCACAGACAGGGCATATAGTAATGTCTACTCCTATTAATTCCTTGATTAATTCTAGCGTGCTCAGCTTTTCTTTTGGAGCTGCCGATACTATTTTTAGTAATCTTCTACATAATTGAAGCTTCTTCTTTTTCACCGCAGAAGCAAAAATACCGTAATTCCTTATTTTTGTGAATTGTGGCGGCAATATATGCAAGAGGAATCTGCGCATGAATTCCTCTGCAGACAGGACCATCAATTTTTCCTTGCTTTTGTCTTTATAATCTTTATATTTAAAAGTTACTTGACCTTCTTCACAGCTGATGATACGATGGTTGGAAATAGCAACTCTATGGGTATATCTGCCAAGGTATTCAAGCACGGAGCCTGTTGTTTTAAAAGGACGCTTACAGTATACATACCATTCTTTCTGATAAAGCGGAGCAGTCAGGGCATGGAACTGCTGGGCGTCCTTTAAATATGCGGCAGAACCGCACAATTCAAGCTCTGCCTGTAGTGGTAGGAATTTCTGGGATTTTCCTGTTGTTCTTGATACGGGGAAGTTTTTTTATGTTAAGGACAATATCCAGGGTTTCACCGTAAAGAAAGCGTAGTGCAGAATTGTATGCATTTACAGTAGCTGGCGTATTGCTTTTTTCAGTAAGTAAATAATGCAGAAACTTACGGATTTCATCCTCACCCATTTGATCAGCAGGCTTATCAAAGTAGTCCTGGTATAACTTTACATGCATTTCATAATCTCTGATTGTATCTTTTGTCCGATTCCGAAGCTCCATGTCGAACTTCAATTTTTCAAGTATCTCTTGTTTTGTCATATAAAAACTCCTTTACAATATTTTGATTTTTAGTTACATTATTATCATTGTAAAGGAGTTTTATATTTTTGGGGGTTTTGTTTTTATCTTTTGCTTTTTCCAGTGCGCAGCACTTTCGTTCTGCTTATACTATACATTAAAGTAATTAAAATTTAAATTTTAATAAAATTTTAGTTTTAACCCTTGCAATTAACACGACGTCAAGTGATATTGTAGATTGTGTGAAGCGCATCACAGGATAAAAAAAGGAGGTATATATAAAATCTATGAATAAATTGATTGCAATCAATATAATTTCAACGCAAATGAACATCAGCAGCCGTTCATTGCGTCATTGGGAAGAAAAGGGGCTTTTTAAGAGTACGCGAGACTTGCAATCCGGGTGGCGTATGTACGACGAAGATGCGGTGGCTTGTATTCATATGACCGATCTACTGCGCCGTATTGATTTATCTTTAGAGGATATAAAAAAAATATTGGAGCATAAATCAGTTGACGAATTATTAACCGCATTAAAAAGACAACTAAAAAAATTGGAAAGAGCGACCAAAGACCTCGATAAACGATATACCGTTATATCTGAAATAATAGAAAATATTCAGAATAAACAGATCTTATCGTTAACAGAAATAGAAAATGTTTTACCGCCTATTTCAATAGAACGCACTAAAAAGCCAATTAAAAATAAAATTGAGGAGATTGATAATATGTCGATTTTTAATTTAAAATACGAACATGAATTTACTATCACTTTGCTTCCGCCTATGCGAACAGCGGCGTGCCATCATTACGGATTTGAACCCGAAGATCCAGACCCAGCGCTTACTTGGATAAAGGATAAAAATTTATTAGGCACAGCACGTTTTTTTGGATTTTACACAAAGCCATCGGCTACGGATACAGGTCCTGGTAATTCATATGATTTTTGCGCTTCAATACCAGAGGACACAGTCATTCCTGATTATCTTTACGAAATGAGATTGCCAGGCGGTTTATACGCGGCATTCACTAATCATGGAATAGAGATAGACGAATTATGGAATAAAATATATGATGGATTTAAGAACCCTGAATGTGAATGGGAGCGAGATATAGACAGACATGAGTCTCCAGGACTTGAGCTACATGAAGGCGGCGTGTTCGGGTTAGTAGAATGTCCTTTTCTCGTTGTTACGATTTTAATTCCGGTTAAAAAGAAAGTGTAATGGTATAAATTACCCCGGCACGGTGCTTTGCGCCGTGCCGTTTCCTTTATCCTCAAATATATATTTATAACAAAACCTAAAAATATCAAATATAACCACTACTGCTTAATATGTGTATTAACAATATAAAGAATAAGGCGCATGTTTTGCATTTCCCTCATAGTGGGTGTATTTTAACTTATATTGTTCGTTAAATATTGACTGTAAAAGTTTTTTTGTTAATTCAGGTACATCATCACGGGACATCACTTCGTGAATATCAATCCAAATTGCCTCACTGTTTTCCTTTCCGTCAGAATGAGCTGCCCCATCAACATATTCAGCTAAAAAAACTATATACCAATCATGAGTATTGAACCTTATTCCTATAATATCTGTTGGTATTACAGATACTCCTGTTTCCTCCATTATTTCTCGTTTTACCGCGTTTTGAGGAGTTTCGTTATATTTTACATAACCACCCGGAATAATTAGATTTCCTTTTCCCGATCCATATGTGTGTCTTACCAACAAAACTTTATTATCTCGAATAACAATTCCAGCTATAGATTGCCCCCAATTTGTGTTTTCTATATCGGACATATCATACCTCTCTCAAATTTACATTATATAAATTCGTAACTTAGACTTTTATTAATAGATATCGTAACTAATATTAATTATATAGTATGAAAATATATGATTCAAGTAGTCAAAAGTAAATTTTATTTCTTATTTGCAATATACTTCTGGGAATATTTAGTATATTATCTTTGGCTCATCTTGACAGTGGCTTATTTATTGTAAGTCAAATTTTTAACCTATAACATAATTATATATATTAAATGTGTAGAACTCATGCAGAAACAACAGAATCGCAGATTAATATAAAATCGCCGCTTCTGTTGTTTTATAATAAATGAACTTTATTTCAATAATGATATTATTTGTGAAATAAAAATATTTTTATGCCTGTTTTATTGCAATTATATAAGAAATTATAAATTTATACGACTTGATTCGACATTGCACTGAAATAAAGTGCTGTCAAGTTAGAGTCGAAGATTGGCAAATTTTACATTAAATGACTCACAGAATTAAAGCTTTATATTAAGTATCTTTAACTTTTTGTATGTACTCAAAACCCTGAGAAGATAACATGTAAATCCGAAAGATTTATATTTTACCTTATGAAAATGTAAAGAATAACATTGACATTTGCTTTACAAGTGTAGTATACTAATATCGCAAATAAGATTGGAGGTGCGTTTATGGCACAGGCTATGATAAATTTCCGCATGGATGAAGATTTGAAAAGGGGCATGGAACAGGCTTGCAAAGACATGGGGATGAGCATGACCACCGCTTTTACAATTTTCGCAACTAAAGTTAGCAGAGAACAAAGAATACCGTTTGAAGTAGCTGTAGATCCGTTTTATTCGGAAACTAACATGAAACGATTGAAAAATGCGGTTGCGGACGCAAAAGCTGGAAGAAACATGACAGAACATGAACTTATTGAGGTAGAAGATGACTAAAATATGGCATGACACAGCATGGGAAGATTATCTTTACTGGCAGACACAAGATAAAAAAACGCTCAGACGGATAAACAAGCTCCTGCAAGACATTGAACGGAACGGCTACAACTGTATCGGCAAGCCAGAGCCATTGAAGCATGATTTGCAAGGTTTTTGGAGTATTAAGATTGATGATAAAAACAGAATTGTTTTTCGTATTGAAAGCGGTAAACTTGAGATTACACAGTGCGGTTCACATTATGGCGACAAGTGATTGAAATGGGATACCCACATATCGGAGCGTCCCATTTCTGCATTATGTATATATAATGTGGTAAAAAGACATAAAGGTGTGTTATGAAAAAAGAGGAAATGATTATTGAGAAATTTGGGTTATGACCTTACAAGAGTTAGTTGATACATACCAATTAAGTACTTTTAATGAAAATCGAATTTGGTCTTGCAACCACACACACAAATATAATTATGAAAATAATCTTTGTCCGATCTTGACACCTGCTCAAGGTAGGACAAAGAAATTTTAAAATTATTTTAAAATTATTTCAAATCAGGAAACCCTTTACTTTTGACTATCTGAATTATATTTTTTCGTATTATATAATTATTATTAGTTACGATTTTAAATATCACAAAGATATTATTATTTAGCAAAAATTAATTTGTCATAAAAAACAGAAGCAACGATTTTAGAATAAATCGCCACTTCTGCACGAACTCAATGCAGTAAATCTTCATAACCATGTAATAGAGTGAAAATTAGCTTTGCACTAAAAAATACTTATACTGCGAAATTAATTATTCAGTTAAGATGGGTATCCAAATTTCCCAATGTTCATGATACACTTCAAGCTGTATACCTTTTTCATCACGCTCGTATTCGCTTGCGGGAAACCATTCATTTATAATTTTACTGTAATTTTCTTCATAGATGGAATACCCGACCGGATATCCAAAAGAAAATACCGCATATGTAGCCGCAGGTATCGTTTCAATATCCATACCTTCTATCATTTGTCCTTTATATTCTGCGCCGATAGTTATTTTCATTTTGCAATCCGCAATATTTCTGTTGTGTGCTCCTACTTGCCAATAAGGTGCGGTATAATAATCATGGAGTTTTTTGTTATAATCAGCCACAAACTCAACCCATACACCCGTTATCTCCCCCTCTCTTACAGTGTCATCATATTCGTAACCAGATAACCCCATGATTTGAAAACTTTCCCTTTTTTCAATGCGGATTTTCATTTCATTCATTTTGTTTTCCTTCTGTCTAAAATATAAATACTCGGTTTCACTCAACCGGCGCATTCCTGCTATGTTTAATGAAAATACCTAGATGTTGCGGATTAGATAATGCCTATACTTACGGTGCAGAATTATTTTGAGCCGTGCGTGGCATTGTGCTTATTAGTTGTGGTTTTCCTCAAACGATTGAATGAATCGCTCAAAAACAGTTATCCTATTTTTGGCTGTTTCATAATACGGTAATCCATATTTTATACATTGTTCCTTTAAAAAGAAGCTTTTCTCAACAACAAACGTACAATGACTGAACATTTCTTCATCCGAAAATTCAAATGAATAATGTTTTTCAGTATCATATGTCCTATGTATGGCAAAACGTTCTTCTGGTGTAACATCTGAATTAATGAAATAGGCAATTTCACAATTTTTGCCCTCCAAATATTTTATATAATGTTCGGGTAACAACTGATACACGTCTACAACCATACCGGGTTCAAATTCATCGTATTCTTCGCTTTCGAGCATTGCTTTAATAAATAAAGCAACTTTTTCACTCGCATTATAATATCTTTCCATGTTTTCCGATTTATCGTCACTTGACGGCCACCACTTGATACCAAGTTCGGGAAAGACAGATTCAAAACCGGCTATTATCGAATCCATGCTTACGTGTTGATAGCCGAATTTTCGGGATAGCATATTCGACATCGTACTTTTCCCAGCGCGTGGCACTCCTGCAATAATAATATTATTTTTTTTCATACTCACACCACCTAATATAAATACTCGGTTACATTATAACGGTGCAACCCAACCGTGCTTAATAATCCTAATATATTGCTGACCTTTGATAATCCATATAATCAAGTGGCGGCGCAATTTTGAGCCACACACGTCCAACTGCTTATTTGCTACGATAAATTAGCTTATGTCTTTTTCTAAATATACAATGCCAAATTCTCTCCCGAATTTTTCACCGATGTCAGTTAATCTTCCATATTCAACAAATCCATTTTTTTTATGAAAAGAAATACTACCCATATTCTCAGTGGAAGTATCGGCTAATAATTTCTTAATACCACGTTGCCTTACTTCAGCTTCAAGCCTTTTTAACGCAAGGTAGCCCCAGCAAATCCACATGATTCACCGCATTATATAAAAACTCGTTTACACTGAAACGGCGAGGCTGTGCTTAGCAAGCATACCCCTATCTTGAACTGGCGATAATACTAATAATCAAGACACAGAGGCGTTTGTGGTTGCACACGGTATTGTGCTTATACTATTCGTTACAACAATTCGTTCATCATCTTTTCAGTAAATAATACTATTTCAATATCTGGTTCTTCTGCGTCTTCAATACTCCAACATTGACCCATGCACGTTTCCACATAAGTTAAACACCTAATATCATATTCTGCAATACTAAATTTTTCCGAAAGAGTTTTGGTTATATGAGTGAATTTTTTTATGAAATTTACATCATACTCATCATCAAATTCATTTAATATAAATCGTGGGATATCAAAAACGCTGTCACCTATTACACCCTTAGGGTCTACGATGCGATAACAGTTATTACTACCTAACAAAATATTATCATGGTGTAAATCGCCATGTAGAAGCATATCTCTTGGATATTTTTCCCATAACCTGCGACAAATATCCTCTGCTTTAAGCATTTTTTCAGATAATAATTTGTGTTCTTTGCAATTTCGCATAAATTCTGTTATCTTGCTAACCCAACCTATATATGTTGGATAAATCGTTTTGTCAACGGGTTCAATATGTAATCCGTAAGATATTTGATAAAACAAATCAAGCCGTTTATCAAGGTCTGGTTCTGCGCGTAACTGTGTGCCGGGAACGATGCACTCAATCAATAAAATTCCATTGGCTATATCAGCTTCATAAACTTTACAAAATTGTTTACCATTATATTCATGAAGTATGCGGTATTCATTTTCTATTATGCCAGCATGCTTGCCGATTTTTAAAACGCATAATCCGTATTTACTTGAAGTACACATGAAAATACAATTCACAGAATAATAATCTATCTGCTCAAAATTATACAATCCCCATGAATTTTTATATTTTTCTAAATCTCCAAGTATTTTATTGTAAAAATCTAATCCAAAATGATTTATAATTTTATCTTTTTCCATTTTCGTAATCACCGCCTAATATAAATAATCCGCGCTGTAAATAATTGTGACGCGGTGCGGGAAATGCTTATTCTCTACCTTTTGTACCCGATTAATCCATTGAGAGATTTTGGTTATAAGTGTATAACGAGAATGGAATAAACGGCGGACAAAAAGCAAGATATTCATAACCGTCATATCCAAACTCATTAAGTTCAGGGTAAGGAGTGTCTCCAGCGACCGACCATCGGCTATATCGGTAAACAATACACCATCGACGCTCAATGTTATTTTTTTAATATCATATCCGCCCATGCGACCGAAATAGGCTATAAGTCCTCCTTCTCCATCTGCAAGCGACTCTGTGCGCCCATAAAAACCGCAATCGTTAACTTTGTTATCTATCACTGTGTAAAAATGATAATGAGTTCCAGCTCCAGAACTTCCTTCAAATAGAATAAGTTCAGGAACACCGTTTTGATCCATGTCGTATAAATTAAAGTAATGATTTTCCGTAAATTCTGGTTCGAGACGAATACGGTTTGAGCGTTCTAATTCCTGCAAATACAAGGAAATATATTCACTCTCAGCAATATAAAACTTTGGTATAATCGGCGTTCTATCTTCTTGTGAAAGATATCGTATTACTCTCTCAGTTTGTAACAAAGTATTGTTGTAATCTATATTATATCCATCAAGAAGAGAAGAACTCGAATTGCCTGAATCTGCTAAAAGTGAACACAATAATATTCTGTTATATCCTGCAACATTTTTACTCCAAGTATCTTCTGCTATTTCCAAATCATTCATTTGAAATCTGTCGCCGTTATATGTGAGTTCATCTTTAATTACTTGTCCATCGGAATAGTGTATATTTGTATATTTGCGGACTTCATCGCACTCATTATAAATCTGTATTATGGGAAAGTTGTTTCCATTTTCATAAACAGTAATAAAAACTCGGTAATATTTAAGGAAAAAATCAGACTTATCATTGGGATAAATATAGCATGAACTTACATAAGGCTCATGCAGGAGTTGCGCTAATTCCCCATCTCTATATGTCCATATTTCAATTTCATAAGTATTTCTAGTCGGGAAGTTATAAATTTCCAAATCAAATCCATCAGAAACAGTTTTCTTTATCTGCCCATTTGAATAAACTACAAATAAGTCTTGTATTCCATCCCCATTAAAATCCATAAGGTTAACTACACATACGCCGTTTAGATAACTGCGTTCGTCATAAGAATCCTTTGTTTTATAATAATCATAAAGCGAATACGACCCATACTTTTCAGCCAATTCCGCATATTTACTATAATAGGCTTCTTCTGCAGATGAAAACTTGGCTTGACTCACAATATCCTCTGTTTTATATACATCCTTTTGTGCAAGTACGGATTCAGAAGTACTCACTGACGGGTTATGCGTCTGTTCTGTCGGCGTATTTCCGCTTGTGGCAGACCTGTTTGCGCTACTGCATGATGCGAGCAAGAGTATCATAAAAATGACAATCAAGGAAAGGATTGTGACGATTCTTCGCATTGTATAAACCACCTCCTACAAAGTTACATTATATAAATTATATAGTATGAAAGGATATGATTCAAGTAGTAAAAAGTAAATTTTACTTCTGATTTGTAATATACCTCTGAAATAATTAGTATATTATATTTGCCCTATCTTGACAGTGTCTTATTTATAGTAATTCGAATTTTTAACATATAGCATAATTATATAGATTAACTGTGTTGAACTCATGCGGAAACAACAGAATCGTCGATTTATTATATAATCGCCAATTCTGTTGTTTTATAGTAAATGAACTTTATTTTAAAAATAATATCATTTGTAAAATAAAAATATTATTGTGCCTGTTTTATTGCAATTATATAAGAAATTATGAACTTATACGACTTGATTCGACATTGCACTAAAATATGGTTACGAATCACCAGCTTGGAACTATTAAAGCTGTTTTAAAAAATCTTTGATACTAATGAAATTCATTCTAATGGCTTTACACCTTGATTATCGAAATTGTTGGTAGTATAATATTGGGTATGCTTGTGAATATGTGTATGATATGCCATATAAAAGTAGCAAGGATAAGTCTGTTCAATGTAATCGAATATTTATATAATCGACAGGAGAAAATAGTGGAGATAATAATAAATGGAATATATAAACACTTTAAAGGGGATTACTATATAGTCGGTGATAAATAATTCTAATGCTTTGCAGCCTAAAAAGCCATATATGCAAGCTTTTCAGACTGCAAAGCAAAGAATTATTAATCACCGAATATATATTTAGTTGAAGATATTGCCACACACAGTGAAACAGAAGAAAAAATGGTTGTTTATAGGGCATTATATAACGATACTGGTTTATATGTTAGACCTTATGATATGTTTTTGGAGAAAGTTGACAAAGAAAAATATCCTCAAGCAGCACAGGAGTATAGATTTGAATTACAAAATATAAAGAGCGTAAAAAAGCAATAATAGTTCTTTACAATTTAGGAGGTTTTTCTTATGAAGATACCAACAATTCAACAAGCAGGCGATATGTTAGCTGAAGCGAAAAGAATGAATCTGGGTCCGTGGATATAGCATAGTAATCAGTCGCTGATAACGCAAAATTAATAGCAGAAAAATGTTTCTATATGAATGCGGATTTTGCTTATGTTGTAGGGGTTTTTGCACGATATTGGAAAAGAGGGATATAAGGATATAATGCATATATATGACATATATTACCATATGGCAGAAAAAGGTTTTAATGATGCAACAAGTATTTGTCTGACACATTCCTTTCCTATAAAAGCTGTGCATACATTCTTCGGTAGATTCGATTGCACACAAGAACCAGGAGGGTAAATTAATGAGGTTTCCGAAATTATTACAAAAAGGCGACACGATAGGGGTTTGTGCGCCGTCCAGCGGGATTATTGAGGATTTTTGTATGGCAAGAATGGATAAGGCTCATATTAAAATGCGTGAATTTGGATATAAAAGTATTGAAACACCCTCTGTACGCAGAAGATATAAAAAAGTCAGTGCTGACGCAAAAACACGGGCACTTGAATTTATGAGCCTGTATGAAAATCCAGATGTAGTCATGATTATACCGCCCTATGGTGGTGAGTATTTAATGGAGATGCTGCCGTATCTGGATTTTTCTCGGTTGACTGAGCTGGCACCCAAATGGATTAGCGGATACTCAGACATTACGGGACTTAGTTTTCCGTTGACCCTGTGCTGTGACTTTGCTACTATACATGGCGCCCAATTTGTGGACATGGGAGCCGATATTGTTGACGAATATGATTTAGCAGTATTCGAGGCGATGTCAAGCAAGGAGATAACCCAAAGGAATTCAGACTTCTATTCTGATGGTAAGGTGGAAAATGAAAAGACCGTGTGGAAATCCCTGAACGGCAAGGAAAACCACACCTTTCAAGGCCGTATGATTGGCGGTTGTTTAAATGTCTTGCGCATACTGCTTGGCACAAAGTTTGCTCCAGTGACGGACTTTTTGGAGAGATATAAAGACGACGGCTTCATCTGGACGTTGGAAAGCAACGTCTGCGAAATGGGCGAGGGGGATATTTACCGCACCCTTTGGCAAATGCATGAATGTGGCTGGTTCAAGTACTGTAATGGCATTCTGTTCGGACGCCCGGATTATTATGGTACAGATAATTTAAATTTTAATCCGCTTGAAGCACTGGACATCTTGCCTGCATTTTTAAATGTTCCTATAATTTACAACATCGACATATACCATACCTCCCCGCGGATTCAAATTATAAACGGAGCTTACGGCAAGGTGGAATATCATGACGGTAAAGCAGTGGTAACACAGCAACAGATTTGAATTTGAATAGATAGCTAATGCTTGGGTATCAGAAACTGGACAGTATTTATCTCCCACAGCAAAGCTTGCGTGGCATTTTCAATCTCAATATCTAAGATGGTTGAAATCAAATTCTGGAAAAGCTATAAAAAAGCTATTCAAGCATATTAAGAGATTAAAAACTATTATAAATAATTTAAGTAATAAACTTTCATTAGAATATAAGTCTCCAGGATGGCTAAGAAGATCAAATAACATTGACTATATTGTTCTGTCCAAAGATACTCCAATTCAAGAAGTAGATTTATTCCTCATTGGATTATTTGGATATAATGGCATTGATTTTGAAGAGAATCCAAAATATAGTTTTATGAATCTGCTTTATGAATTAGAAAAAAATAGTCTTGCTCTTGGTGGAGGAATATTATCTTATAACACTCAAAGAAAGATATTTCCTAGTTGTTGTTGTGGATTAGAAAGATGGGGAGAAGTCGTTCAAGACATTATAGATAAAAAATCACCATGGCTTGGTCACGACCCTTGTCCTGTAATCGAATATTTAAAGCATAGTACAATTATATGGTCTGACGATTGCCTTGGGGTTTATAGTAAAAAAACTAAGCAAGATTTATTTTCGATTGAATTTGATGAAGATGATTTGAAAAGTAAAGTTCTCAATATAGAAAAGGAATTATTTGAGTTTTTTACAATTCCATTTCAAAGTAGAATAAATGAATTGTGCAATTTACAATTAAATGAATTAACAGAAAGACTCTTATCATGGCTTAAGATTAGGGTATAAACATTAGCTTCATAATGTGATACAGTCTTGAATTAATTTTTACTCTGAAATACCAGAAGCAACAATTTGTGATAAATTGTTGCTTCTGGTGTGCATAGTACTTTTACAGAAATTGTTTCAAATTTTGTGCCTTATATCGGATTATTAATAATAGCAAAGGGATTTTATAAAAAAAGGTGAATAATTACAATTTTAATATTTTAGTGATTGATATTTATAATCTATAGTATGATTAAAAGAAACCGAAAGTAACGCAAAAGAAAGGATTTGTCGTCTTTGTGTTCTTTGTTTTAATTGTGCACTACTTCAATGTCGCTTGTGTTAGACCCAATACTACCAGATG
Source organism: Holotrichia oblita (assembly GCA_023690525.1). Taxonomy (NCBI): domain Eukaryota; kingdom Metazoa; phylum Arthropoda; class Insecta; order Coleoptera; family Scarabaeidae; genus Holotrichia; species Holotrichia oblita. The sequence continues at coordinate 89,893 of JALQSN010000131.1, read as the reverse complement.
ATATTCAGCTCGCAAATGCACGATTTGGTGGACAGGGTATAAAAGCTTTATTCCCCGCTATTATATTTTCGTTTTTTGCAACAGCACTTCCAGAGGAAATACTTTTTCGTGGTTTTATAGGCAAACACCTAAGTAATAAACTTGGTTTTTTAGTTGGTAACATTATTCAAGCGATTTTTTTTGGATTGTTACATGGAGCAAGAATGTTCCCAACTCTGGGTATACCGATACCATTATTAGTAATCGCTTATACAGGAGTGCTTGGATGGTTGATGGGGTATATCAACGAAAAAGCCGAAGGCTCTATTATACCAAGCTGGTGTTTACATGGAATTTCAAACATTTATGCAACATTTATTATAATGTTTGAGTTGTTATGATAATAAGCATTTTTAGTAAAAATATGACTACACTAAAAATGCTTATAAAGCGCAGTTTTTACATAAATACAAAAATTGTACCGCCCAAAAAGTCATGTCGCAATCAAGAGCTGTTTTTATCTTATAATCCGGTTCTAAAAATACCTCACCGTAACCACCGACAGCTTTATATTTTTCGCCTGTTAGTGCCTTTTTTTGAGCATCCGATTTATAATTTAAACGTAAAATACCGTCGCTTTGCAATGCTTCTTTAATATTTACTACAGATTGTTCTAGTATTTGCACATTATTTCCTAATCCGCACATTGCCATTTCACTTAAGAGCCTGCGGTGCATAGTAATACCAACGGTATCTACACTAAAGGGGAGAATTGGTTTTGTTAATGCGCCGAGCGGTCCGAGATAATCGCTTCCGCCTTTTATAAGAATACCATCGGTATTGTTGATTAAGTCGTTATTCATATGATTTATAGCATTTGCCAATACTTTTATTTTTTTTGGTGTACGCCATGATTTGGTGTATGCAAGCATACCTAAATGATAGCAGCAAGGTAAATATTTATCTTCGGTTATATAGTGATAATCATAGTTACCTTTCTTTTTACGGTTTTTTTCTGTTATTTCTTCAATAGATAAAATCTGCAACATACTTCCAAACGCATCAAGAGATATTTCCTGGAAGTGATTAGCATAACCGTCGTCGCCATAACCCAGCATGGCTTGTAATGTATAAAGAATTGTATTTAATCCGCCTCCCTGTTGTAAGCCGTGCTGACGCATATCAAAAATCTGTTTTGCGGAATTATTATAAGCAAATTCATCTTTTAATATATCATCGTTTCGCATCACGGAAATAAACTCTGTTATCAGCGGGTGGTTTTTCGGGATTGCGTAATATGCCAGCAGCAGTTTTGTCATCGCTTTCACCGTTTTGAAAAGGTGTTTCGTGTAGCTTTACACCGCGCCAGTTAGAATGACCGTGCATACCTACACCAATAAAACCGTTTGGCTTGGCATAACTTTCAACCAGTTTAAAATATGGTGTTTGATATATTTTATCCAATAAATTTTCTTCTTCTGACTTTGTAATATTTTTCAATATCTCTTTACGAAGTCTATATTGAATAACAACTCCTGCCTTTTCCAACAAAAAGTCTATTGATTTACTTAAATCCATAATATCCTCACAATATATAAATTTTAAACTATATTTTAAATGCTTATTTTGAGTGGTTAAGTATTTCTTTTTTTCTTATCTCAACAATCTTTTTCATAAACTGTAAATCTTCTACGTTAGGGTTATCAATTCTAAAGGTACACCCACAGACCTTATCGAATTCTTTACCAAATATAATTTTTTGCTTGCCGCCGCTACACGATCCACAATTACCACAACTATCAACATGCTTCCAAGCTATTTCTTTAAGTTCTTTTTCTATTGGATAATCTTTCAAGAAAATTGAATCCATATCATCTGACCAGACTGTCCAATGATTATCCTTTTCATCGGGATCTTTTATTGCAATAAAACATACACATTCATTATTAAATTTAATTATGTAGTAGATTTTATCCTTCCAATAACCATTGTCCTTATTAAATTCCATTTCATTATTTATTAGATAATCAACAAAGTCTAATGCGATTTTCTGCTCGTTCAATGACAATTCTTCTCTTATATAATAAATTATATTTTTATTATCCATTATTCATTCCTTTCTGGCTAAGTCAAAGCTTGCAAACGCTTATACTGTGTACTGGAGTTTAATTTGAACATTTCGTTTATTACCGACTATATATCTATATTTTAATATAGATAATTACTGTAGCTAATAATTATTATATAATACGAAATGGTATTGTTCAAGTAAATAAAAGTAGACTTTATTTCTAGTGATTTCTGATGAAGAAATATCTCGTAAAAATAATTTGTAAATAATTTTTGTGTATGAGGCTACAATGTCTAACCACCGTAGTAATATATTACAAATCAAAATAAAATTTAGTTTTGATTACTTGAATCATATTCATTCATACTATATAATTAATATTGTACAAAACGGTGGACATTTATCCGATATATTACTATAGAATAAGTATTTCTTCTCTATAGCATCATAATTAAAAACAATAATCTCATAAAGACTTGAAAACAAAGGATTTATTGAAAATACATCAATAAATGATACAACAAAAACACCTCACTGGTATAGTTTTGACCGTTTTTTATGGGATAATACGTAGGATTACACTGGTTCATTGTAACCGAGTATTTATATTTTAGAAAGGTGATACAATGCAAAATAAAGTCAACGATATATTAACTAATTGGGGTATAGCAAATACAGAATTCATCCAACAATTTAACGTCGGAGGGGATAGACTTGTTTACCAAGTTAAAACTGAGATAGGAATTATTATATTAAAAGGTCAGCCTATCTCTTTAGATGAAAACACTATCATGAATAATATTTCACCCCATGAATATCTAGGTAATAAACATAATTTAGCGCCTCATATATATTATAGACCAGATGGTTCTGCTGTTTGGAAAAATGATGAATATTATTATTATGTAATGGAATTTATTGACGGCAGAAATGTGCAGGAAACAATCGAGGACGAATGGCTATTAGGAGAAGCAATTTGTAAAAATGCACACATTGACAGGATATGATATACCTTGTTCTTTCGATATAAATGAAGATATTCAACAAATGAAGTCAAGGTATAGCGACCGGAAATGGAAAGATGATTATGATGTTTTAATTTCATCACTCCCTGATTTTTATAAGCACAGACAATGTTTTATCCATTCTGATATTGGCTCAAATAATGCAAAAATACATGACGGTTCAGTAATTTTTATTGATTTAGATGATGCAGGTATTGGCTCACAATATGTTGATTTAGGTTGGCTTTTCATTACTCATTTTGTTAAATATGATGAAGATAAAAAACAATTTTTTTATGCGTTTGATTTAGCCAAATCTTTTCTTAATGGGTATTGCAGTAAATATAAGTTAGAAAAACAGGAATATTATTTAATATGGAAAGGTGCTGTTTATTCTTACGTATATAATATGCAATGGTTTGGCGATAACGCAAGAGACCATTTATGGGAAAAATTGTGCTTTGGCATAAAACAAAAAGATTCTCTTTTACAATTAATTGATTTGTAGAAAATAAGCGTTAACGGATATAAATTGATGACAAATAGGAAGCAAATATTAAATGTGCAAATATAGATGCCATAAGAATGTACTTTCTGGTGATATTTGACTTATCTAATATTTTTTTTAGGCATTTATGGTAGGCTTGAAATGGGAAAATATGAAGAGACGATACCAATACCGTACACGAAAATGAAGTTGATTCTGTTTCAAGAAATAATCCTACAGAATTATCTTGAGTACAATATTGGAATATCTTCAGTAAGGTTATACCATTAAAAGGTAACTGAATATCAATATTTTCAGAACTTAGGACAAATAAAACCGAAAAAAGTCGGGACATGCATATTTGAAAATAGTATAATTTTTTTGAGGTGATAAAATGAACTGGATTAATGATACTCAAAACGCAATAAACTTTATTGAAAATAATCTTTTGGAAAACATCAGTGCAGACGATGTATCGAAACATATAAACTCGTCAACCGATTATTTCCATAGAACATTCAATATCGTGACGGGACTCTCTATAAGTGAATACATAAGGAACAGACGATTGACACTTGCGGGAGAGGAATTAAAAAACACGCAGGTTAAAATTATCGACCTTTCAATGAAATATGGTTACGATTCGCCGGATAGTTTTACAAAGGCTTTTACACGATTTCATGGCTTTACTCCTGCGTCTGCGAGACAATCAAATAAAAATCTAAGATATTTTTATCCGCTTTCAATAAAAATATATATTAAAGGTGGGTTTGGCATGAACAGAAAAATTATACCCAATATACCGGATATCGGTTACTACGGCAACGAGACAAATTTCGGCGTTAACCTCTTGGCGGCAACATTTCAAATCGCCGGCACTAAAATGGACAGAGCTGAGCTTGCGTTCTACAGCGGCATGGCAAACCATTTTTGCTGGATTGAAGATAACTGGGTAGGGTCAAGAGGCTGTGAATGTTTTGGAAATAACAATGAAACACCATTTCAAGAAGAATTGCGGCTATTAAAAACAATAGGTTGGTCGGCTAAGTATGTTATCGTCAGCCGCGATACAGACGGTAAAATGTTGAACACTGACGAGGAGCAAATCAAGCGTGACTTCGTTGAATCCATCGACAAAGGTTATCCTATTCTATCAAGACGTACTAACAACCACAGATACAGTATAATCATCGGCTATGAAGACGACGGTGATAAAATCATCTGCAAGGAAGCGGTTGATGCGGCAGATGGAGGCGGAGAGAATAAGGACGCTGAAACTTTCATACACGAAAACTGGCAGGAGGTTATACTTGATTACATTGTGCTGAAAGAACCGCTAGAACTAGTCTCAGAAAGAAAGCGCATACTTGAGCAATTAAAGCTAATCACCGCCCATGCACGTAGAACCGATAAAATCAGAGGATTTATTTCGTCTGGAATAGCAGCATGGGAAGCATACCTGCATATGCTTGAACACGAAGATTTATCAGACCTTCCTTTAAATATGCCTGATGGCAAAGACAGCATTAATCTTCGATTAGGCGTATACTGTGATGGCTTATGCCAGATATGGGAACGCCACGCAGCCGATTCCTTATTATCGTTCGCTTGCAGTAAAATACCCTGAATGGAGCGAAGAACTTGAAAAAGCTGTAGCCACTCTTGATGAATGTTCAAAATATGGCGGCTTTCTATGGACACAGGGATTCGCCTTTGAAGGTGAAGGACTTGAAAAATTCCGTGACTTAGCTGCACGGAAAATTCTTGCTGATGAAGGTCGCAGAGCAATGCAGAAGGATGTGGAGGCTATAGAGCAGTTTGAAAAAATATTAAAAAAAGAAGGACTGTAAAGCTTTTCTACCGGATTATATACTAAGGCGGTAATATAACAGGTTCTAGAAGAAAATAAGTATAAGTATTTTTATTATAAAAGACCAGAAGCAACGATTAATAATAAATCGCCGTTTTTGGTCTTTAATAGTAAAAATTATGAACCTATACGACTATACTTGATATTATACTAAAAAAATGAAAGCATTATCGTATAAGGCTTACAGAAAAAAATAACTAGTCAAAAAAAGGTTATGGCGATATATGAAAACGCACTAGAAAGAATGAAAGCTTTGACTAGTTATTTTTTTCCGCAAGCCTAATAGAAGATATACTTAAAACTGAGTTTGTAAAAAAAGGCGGAATTATTAATAGAAAATCTCCGCATTATATGGTGATTGAACATAAATTTCGTGGTTAAGCACTTGGTTTGAGAATAGTTCGTTTATAAAAATTCCTATTGAGGAATTTGACACAAAAACAATTTCCTTTACATATGGCGATGCCTTTCCTGTATTCAGCGATAACAAACATAAAATGGACGATAAAGAATATCGCAGAAAACTTTATACTTATGCTGAAATATTAAAAATTATAGATAAGTACGGATTACCACAAGATTGGAATAACGATGGAGCTTATGGTCCATCGCGTTATGTTGAGGCTCATATATGGAGTGACGAAACAATAAACAAATACCGAGTATAAGCATTAATGGGTACAAAGGTGATTTTTAAGTATTAGCTATAAAATCTATATAATACACATAACGACAGGTAGGTAATGGTATGATTGTTGAAGAATTGCAAAGAGCGATAATACAGATTATTGTTTTATTGATTATCCCTTTTTTGTGGTGGGTTATTTGGTATTTTGGAACAAAAGAATCCAAAATTTCATTTTTCAAATGGATTGGCTTAAAGAAACCGAAAGTAACGCAAAGGAAAAGATTTGTCGTCTTTGTATTCTTTGCTTTAATTGTGGCGGTTTCAATGTCACTTGTGTTAGACCCAATACTACCAGATGATATTCAACTCGCTAATGCACGATTTGGTGGACAGGGTATAAAAGCTTTATTTCCCGCTGTTATATTTTCGTTTTTTGCAACAGCACTTCCAGAGGAAATACTTTTTCGTGGTTTTATAGGCAAACACCTAAGTAATAAACTTGGTTTCTTGGTTGGTAATACTATTCAAGTGATTTTTTTTGGATTGCTACATGGAGCAACAATGTTCCCAACTCTGGGTATACTGATACCATTATTAGTAATCGCTTATACAGGAGTGCTTGGATGGTTAACAAGAAGGCAAAAAAAGTGCTGATTATGGTTTAGAATTATTAAAGCAGTTAGCAAAAGATCTTACGTTACGTTTAGGCAGGGGTTATAGTAGACCTAATCTTTACAATATGCGTAAATTTTATCAGTGTTACCCAAATGGCTATAACGAATGTGGCTCACTATCATGGTCGCATATATGCGAGCTTATAAGAATCGAAGATGAACTAGAACGAAGCTTTTATATGAAGCAATGTATAGCAGAAAAATGGAATGTAAGAACCTTGCAGCGGCAAAAGAAAAGCGCTCTATATTTACGATTAGCTGAAAGTAGAGATAAAGAAGGAATTCTTGCGTTGGCAAGAAACGGAATAGAGATACAGAAACCATTTGATTTAATCAAAAATACGTATACATTAGAATTTTTGAATTTATCTAAAAGTGAGAAATTTAGTGAAATAGACTTAGAAGATAGAATAATTTTAAATTTAGAAAAATTTCTTTTAGAACTTGGAAAAGGATTTACATTTGTTGGCAGGCAGTATTAAATGAATATTAATAATAGAATTTATAGATATTGACCTTCTTTTTTATAATACAAAACTACACTATTATGTTGTTATTGAATTGAAAAATACCGAATTTAAGCCAGAATATGCGGGCAAATTAAATTTTGATTTATCAGCTATTGACGATATGCTTAAACACGAAACCGATAGTCCGTCTATCGGAATTATGCTTTGTAAAACGAGGGATAAATTGACTGCAGAATATGCGCTGAAAGACATAAACAAACCTATTGGTGTAAGCGAGTATAAACTTTCCGATTTTTTACCTGCTGAATTGCTCGATACTTTGCCAAGTGCAGAAGATATTGAGAAACGTATAAAAATGGAATTGGAAATCGAAGAGGAGAAATAGTAAAATATGTCTATTTTAAATAAAACTGAAAATGTAAAAGAACAATATTCCGATGATAAAAACTTATCATTAAGGATAAAATTACATGTAAAACATAGTACAAACAAACAGGGATTTATACCTTGGTTGTTTGTAAAGTACCAATTTTCTGACAACTGTAACATTTTAGAACTTGGTCATGGAAATGGAAGACAATGGGAGAACAAAGTTGAATATCTACCTAACAATTGCAGTTTAATATTATCTGATTTGTCAGATGGAATGGTAAATATAGTAAAGAGTAAATATTCGATGTATGAAGCACTTTCATTTCAACAGATTGATATACAAAACATTCCCTTCTCAGATGAAACTTTTGATATTATAATAGCTAATCATATGCTATATCATATCCCTGATCTGAACAAGGCATTATCTGAAGTAAAGCGGGTATTAAGCAGTACCAATGGAAAATTTTATTCAACAACGAATGGTAATGGAGGGATATATCCATTCTTACATAATGTATTAAAACATTTTAATCCCAATACAGAAGCATTCACACAAGAATTTACTTTCAATCTTCAAAATGGAACTGAAATATTAAAACGCTATTTTTCTAATGTAGAAAGAATTGACTATGAGGATTCACTATCTATAACAGAAACAATGGATTTAATAGATTGGATTAATTCTACTATATCAATAGCAAATAGTTCAAAAATAGATATCAATCAATTATATGATTACTTAGAAGATATAAGAAAAAGAGATGGAGCAATCTACATCCCCAAAGAGGATGGATTATTTATATCTATAAAGTAGTTATCAGCATCTACAGTGGCTATAACATACTATTACTAAGGCGGTAATAAATCGTATATTTTCCAGCTATGAAAACCCACATATTCAAGCTTGGAACAAGCATGATTTTCATAGCTGGAAAACAACGATTTTGTAATAAGTCGTTGATTTTGTTTTTGCATGAGTACAGCACAGTTAATCTAGATAATCATGCAATAGAGTGAAAATTATACTTACATTAAAAATGCTTATAACACGCAGTTATTACATAAATATAAAAATTGCACCGCCCAAAAAGTCATATCGCAATCAAGAGCTGTTTTTATCTTATAATCCGGTTCTAAAAATACCTCACCGTAACCACCGACAGCTTTATATTTTTCGCCTGTTAGTGCCTTTTTTTGAGCATCCGATTTATAATTTAAACGTAAAATACCGTCGCTTTGCAATGCTTCTTTAATATTTACTACAGATTGTTCTAGTATTTGCACATTATTTCCTAATCCGCACATTGCCATTTCACTTAAGAGCCTGCGGTGCATAGTAATACCAACGGTATCTACACTAAAGGGTAGAATTGGTTTTGTTAATGCGCCGAGCGGTCCGAGATAATCGCTTCCGCCTTTTATAAGAATACCCTCGGTATTGTTGATTAAGTCGTTATTCATATGATTTATAGCATTTGCTAATACTTTTATTTTTTCTGGTGTACGCCATGATTTGGTGTATGCAAGCATACCTAAATGATAGCAGCAAGGTAAATATTTATCTTCGGTTATATAGTGATAATCATAGTTACCTTTCTTTTTACGGTTTTTATTGATTTACTTAAATCCATAATATCCTCACAGTATATAAATTCATAACTATATCTTAAAAATATCGTCGTAGCCACTGATGTTTATTTTAGTGGTTAAGTATTTCTTTTTTTCTTATCTCAACAATCGCTTATACTGTGTACTGGAGTTTAATTTGAACATTTCGTTTATCTTTGTTATTTTCATCAATATGAACAATCATACCGCCCATTGAAATATAAAAATCAAGAGCGTTTTGGTTGTATTTATTGACTGAAATAAAAAACTCAGTATAGCCATTTGCCTTGATTTTATTTTTCCCCAAATGGAACAAATGCTTACCAATACCTTTTTTTTGATAATCCTTCAATATATATAACAATCCTATTTCTTGCTTGTAATTAAGAAATGGTCGATAAGGTTGACCACAACTCATAAATCCGATGATTTTAGATGAATCAGCTACAACATAAAGAGAGATATTAGGATTTATTATTATGTTCCTAAAAGTTGATTCATTTCTAAATACATCGTAATTATCCAACATATCATCAGAGTAAATACCTCTGTATGTGGTGTCCCAGACTTCGCCTTTAAGACATGCAATTTCATAACTGTCATCAAGAATGGCTTCTCTATATTCTATTATGCTCATAAATTTGTTCACTCCTAATATAAACTAACTATATATTCGGCGATTAATAATTCTTTGCTAAACTTGTTTAGCATGCTTTACAGTCTCAAAATCAAGCTTGTTCTAAGCTTGCGTATAAGGCTTTTTAGACTGCAAAGCATTAGAATTATTTATCACAGATTATATACTTATACTTTAATATAGATAATTACTGTAGCTAACAATTATTATATAATACGAAATGGTATTGTTCAAGTAGATAAAAATAGACTTTATTTCTGTATGAGCTTAACACAGTTAATCTTCCTAATCATGCAATAGAGTGAAAATTAAATTTGCACTAAAAATGCTTATTATCTATATTTTATCATTCATGTAATCAAATGACGGGTAACCGTTCTTGTGATTATTTGTTATGTTTCTAAAAACATTTTTTTTGCTTTAGATAACAATGTTCCATCTACGGCTTCTTTCTTATCGTTTATTGCCCAATTTGGATTGTTTTCTTGTCCACGAAAAGCTATAACGAGCATGAACAATGATGCCGCTACTTCGTCAACGAGTTCTTCTGTCTTTTCATCATCAGTCCGTGTATGTCCGTGTTTTTCAAAGTATAATCGGCTATACTCACCAACAAACGCCGCTTTTGCTTCTTTTGAAAAATCCCAGCAAACATTACGGAAATCCGAAAGCCTATACCCTCGACCTAACAAGTTATAATCAAACATCATCGCCGTTTTCTTGTCCTTGCGGACAACGAAATTAGTCCAGTAAAAATCGTTGTAGGTCAATGTAAAAGACGGCTTGTAAATCAATTTTCGCAGTTTGTCGTAGTGTGTTAATAAAAATTCAAATAGTTCTTTGGCTTCAGGAAAATTTTGGTTTACAATTTTAAAGTTTTCTTCCGTAAAGTATCGTATTCGAAATACAAAGAATCAAGTTCTGGAACGGAAGAACCATTCTCATGTAATGTAAAATACCATTGTGCAAGGCTCTTTGCGACTTCGGTATCTTTGAAATCTTCTGCCATGCCGAGTAGCCAATGCTCCGAAACCGACATATCCTCCATGACCAAAGCGGCTTTTCCAAGTGACAATGTTTTTATGGTCGGAATACCGTGTTGCGATAAAATTCGATAATTATGAATCTCCCGCTTGTCGTCTTCTTTCTCAAAATACTTAACGACTGCGGGTGCGCCGTCATAAAGACATTTGTAAACATAAACACCGTTTTTTGCACGGATAAGGCGAAAGTTTTGTATCGGTTTTTTCGAAGCGCTTTGTAAATCCTGCTTGATTAATTTTGTGATGATGGGGTATGGATTAACAGGGTTTAGCTGTTTTACAACATAGTAACCGTCAACAGTTTCTTTGCACCACTCAAGCCATATTTTCGCCGGGCATAACCCATATCCAAGGCTACGCCACATAGGTACCGCTTCTTCCTTATCCCCTGAGCTCCACGCACGGATTTGTAACAATCCCTGCTTCTTTACCCATTTTTCTGTACGCGCAATCATTTCAGAAGCAACGCCGAAACGCCGATATTCTTCATCGACTTCGATAATATCAATATAGGCATCCTTTTCTTCTTGAATCGGCGCATTGAGGTTTTGCGTATAGACCGAGATAAATCCTATCGGCATATCATCATAAACAGCGGCAAGTGAATAATTGCCTTGCCCGATATGGATATGTTTTTTCGATATTTCGGCATATTTAACCCTTATCTTTTCGAGAAGGTCTGCGTTGATTTCTTGATAGACTATTTGCATAAATCCTCCTGTTATTCGGAGGGTTAAAGTATAGTCGCCCTCCTACTTGTTTTTCTGCTTTTCATTGTAAATATAATTATATGTTTCATGTTCATCACCCTTTTTCTTTGAATTATTACACCGCATTATAAATTGCGTTATAAGCGAAAATATAAATTCGTTACTTAAACTTTTATTAATAGATATCGTAACTAATATTAATTATATAGTATGAAAGGATATGATTCAAGTAGTCAAAAGTAAATTTTATTTCTGATTTGTAATATACTTTTAGGAATAATTAGTATATTGTCTTCGGCTTATCTTGACAGTGGCTTATTGATTGTATGTCGAATTTTTAACCTATAGCATAATTATATAGATTAACTGTGTTGAACTCATGCAGAAACAACAGAATCGTCGATTAAAATAAAATCGCCGCTTCTTTTGTTTTATAGTAAATGAATTATATTTCAAAAATGATATCATTTGTGAAATGAAAATATTTTTATGCCTGTTTTATTGCAATTATATAAGAAATTATGAACTTATATGACTTGATTCGACATTGCACTGAAGTAAGGTGCTGTCAAGCTAGGACAAAGAAATTTTAAATTATTGTTAGAAGCATATTTCAAATCAGAAAAAAAATACTTTTGACTACCTTAATCATATTCTTTCGTATTATTATAGTAACGATTTTAAATAACAAAGATATTGTTGTTTAACGAAAATTTATTTACCAAAAAAAACAGAAGCAACGCTCTTGTAATAAATCGCCGATTTCGGCAACGGTAAATCCCATATCTCGCAGAGAGGTGATGCGGTGTAAAAGAGGAATTTGCACTGCACTGTAATAACGGTTTCCGCTAATCTTGTCAAATTCAACAGGATAGAGAAGTCTGTATTTTTCATAGTGACATAGCATCCTTGCGGAAACATGGACTAACTTTGAGAATGCTCCTATTTTGAACATAATATACCTCCTTAATAAAAAGAATACCACTTGACATCATGTCATTATCAAGTAGTATTTAATAAATTTTTTTATATAAATTTTCAACTTGTATCATCTGGATTACTACTTCAAATATAAATTTGATAACTTACCCTAAAATTACAGAGTTTTGTCCATTATGCTTATTTTCCAAGCGTTGAACTCATATGAGTTGCCGCTTTCTTGAAATCTTCAATAAATTCCGGTCTAATGTATGACATCAACTTTGGCGTGTTTTCTTGCATATATTCTTTAGTAAATGTTCCTTCGTCTTGCTTTCTAAAGTTTTCAAGCATCATAGCCTTTGCTTCTTCTACTTTATCTTCTCTTGCTCGTTCCATCACAAAGTTATAAAAATTCTGCTGACCTGCGTTCATAATTATGACCTCCTAAGATAATATAAATTTGATAAATAAAGCTTTAAAATCACCATTTTACATAATAATGCTTATTAACCATAGCACCCCATAGCTTTATACTGTGTTTCATCAATACAACCTTTTTTATACGCTTCTGTTACAAGTGAAAACTCCCCGCGCCTTGCAAAGTATAAAGCGCAATAATTACTTTGGATTTGAGTGCCATCAAACAAGTAATGCTTCATAATTTGCATACCTTCCTCGCCATCAACAAGATTAATTGCATGATCTAAGATTTTGGACTCGGCAATCGTCATGTTCAAGGTAAGATTCTCCATAAGTTTCCCTATGGAATCCATTGTGCAAAGCCTTGCGAGGGGTACACATTCTGCAAATGTAATATTTATCAATAAAAAGCCTCCTATGGTTGTTCTTGTTTTTTGTAAATCAGAACATATTCCATTAATATAAACTCGCTACGTTACCCAAATCCCAGTAACCGTCCGTAGCTAACGATTCTTAGGTTGCTTTGCGTTGTAGATAATCTCGATACTTACGAATGTATAAAAGAATGAGCCGCAACGAAGCGAGTGCTTATACTATTGTGTAACATGCCGTACAAAACCATTGAAAATATGAATAACTTGGTCAATGAATTTGACGTTAGTTAAATGGGCATTTGGCGGTAAGTCCGTTGTGGAAATATTAATAAAGACAAAGACAAAAGCGGTAACAACAAATAAAATTCGTGCATATGTTACCCATTTTCGTTTGCTGAAGGGTAACATTATGATAAAGACAATTACTGCAAGCGTTATACTTGCACCGATTTTATTTGCTCCAAACCATATGACAGCCCAGCTTTATGCCGACTAAAAATGCTGTGGTAATTTTTAATACTTTCAATGTTTTTTCATTCATTGTAATTAACCTCCTACCTAAAATATAAATTTCTCGTTAAACTCATAAACTGCAATGCTTTCTTTGTATTCCTCACCACAAAACGAATATACACCGCTTACCACATTAGATAATCTTTGTAATCACGTCGTAGAGCAATTTTACGCTGTACACGGCTATCTGCTTATTAGTTACCAAGCAGAGCATTCTCAACTGCTTTACGAATAACTTTGCTTGAATTGGTTGCTCCACTTATAGCATCAACATCTGTTGTTTGCTTGTTTATCATTTCATATATAATTTTTTCAGCAAGTTTACCTTTGTCATTTTTATGTTGAAGTAAGTCTATAGAAATAATCTTCCCATCTTGTATTAAAACTTCGACTTTGACAGCAATAAAATCAACATTGCTTTCACCAATATACTTTCCATCAGGGATGGAGTTAATGTCAATTTCAACAAATGCCATGTTCTTAACTTTAGATTGGTAATTATTAACTTTCAATATGCAGATAACCAGTACCACATGGTTCATACAAGAGCCAACCGTTGTTTAATATATATCGAACTATTTTATCTCAGTCCTCCCAATATACCACCACATCTAAATCTTTATGTGGACGTGTCTTTCTACCTAAAAATAAGTCTATGGCATGACCAATGCAGATTGCATAATCTACACCAATATTTTTCATAAAATTATTAAGACTATTTATTAAATCCATATGTGCTCTCATTCACTTAATATAAATTTTATAATTGTAGCTTAAAATCACTATTGTTCCCACTAATGCTTATTAAGCATGATTATTATTTATTGTTTCACTATAATCATTTTTGCTTATTTCATTCTTATAATACTTAAATCTAATTAGATTCTGTACCGAAGCTATACTATTGTCACTATATGCCAACATAAGAATTAAATCTTTTATTTCTGCTCCTGTTCCCTCTATTAGTCGCTGACCAACAAAACGACCAACCATTCCATTAATTCCAAGATGTATTTCATGAATAATCCAATCTATTATTCGCATTTTATCTATGTCATTTTTTGCCGATTCCCATTTTGTTATAAACATATCAAATATTGGTATGGCATTTCCTTTTGGCATTTTGTTATTGCTAAAACTTTTCTTGTATTCATTAAAAGTATATTTATATCCGCAATTACATGAAATGATATTTTCATTACAGAAATTAATGTTTCCGCAGTTATGGCATTTTAGCTTTTTGTTAGCTATTAGGTTTCGTTCTTCTTTTGCTTGTAAACACCTTGCATAAAATCCAAAACCAACTTCATCCAGCAATCTTTCATCCAGCATATTTTTTGCATCACTTAGATATAAATTTTTTATTTGCAATCGGGTTACTGGCTTTGCCCACTTGAATTTATTGAATTTTGTAACATCAATTTCACCGCTTGATAACATATTATTTAAAGATTCTTGTTCTGTTTTTCTTTTATCTTTGTTTCTGAGCGAACGTTTTGAAAGTATATTAGTTAATCTAGTTTTAAACTCATTGTTATATAAAGTGTTTGCATCTCGCAATATGGTATCTAATTCATTCTTGGAACTTATCCGAATGTCATTTACAAAAAAACTTGAATCACAAAATACAAGTTTTTTTATCATTATGATTCCGCTTTTTCCTATACTCTGATACCAACCATCTTTTTTGCAAAATTTTTGCCGAATATACTTCAAACCGAACTCATTTCGTAAATAGCTTAAATAGTTATTATAGAAATCAAATAAATCAGAACCTAAATAGTCCTTGATATCTTTTGTGTTTGGAGCATGGTTGATCGGAAACGATTCAATCCAATTCAATGTTATACCTCCCTAATAATATAGATTCATTACTTAGGCTTTTATTAATAGATATCGTAACTAATATTAATTATATAATATGAAAGGATATGATTCAAGTAGTCAAAAGTAAATTTTACTTCTGATTTGTAATATACCTCTGAAATAATTAGTATATTATCTTTGCCCTATCTTGACAGTGTCTTATTTATTATAAGTCGAATTTTTAACCTATAGCATAATTATATAGATTAACAATATTGAACTCATGCGGAAACAACAGAATCGTCGATTTAATATAAAATCGCCGCTTCTGTTGTTTATAGTAAATGAATTTTATTTCAAAAACGATATCATTTGTGAAATAAAAATATTTTTGTACCTTTTTTATTGCAATTATAGGCGTGTTTCAAAAAATAAGCATTTTTGTTGACAAATACATATTCGCTAATAGGCTTCATGTTCAGTGTTTATGCGGGGTTTGAACATCTCAAAATAAATATTTTGTCAACTAGATTTGAAACACGCCCAATTATATAAGAAATTATGAACTTATACGACTTGATTCGACATTGCACTAACATATGGTTACGAATCACCAGTTTGGAACGATTAAAGCTGTTTAAAAAAATCTTTGATGCTAATGAAATTTATTCTATTGGCTTTACGCCTTGATTATCGAAATTATTGGTAGTATAATATAGGGTATGGTTGTGAATATATGTATTACATGGCATATAAGAGCAACAAGGATAAGTCGGTTCAATGTAATCGAATATTTAAAGCATAGTACAATTATATGGTCTGACGATTGTTTTTGGGTTTATAGCAAAAAAACTAAGCAAGATTTATTTTCGATTGAATTTGATGAAGATGATTTGAAAAGTAAAGTTCTCAATATAGAAAAGGAATTATTTGAGTTTTTTACAATTCCATTTCAAAGTAGAATAAATGAATTGTGTAATTTACAATTAAATGAATTAACAGAAATACTCTTATCATGGCTTAAGAATCCTTTTAGACATTGATTTAATTTTGAACTTGTTTATACAGCTTGAATATAATATAATTTTACATCAGATAAATGAAGAAATATAGATTTTCTTCATTCGTAACTCGATAATAGTTACAAGAAAAGAGGTTGTAAACATGGCAAAAACTGAATTACAAACTGCATTGACAATGCGAAAATTTCCGATGAGCGCAAAGTATGACGCTGAATGGATATGTGAGAATCAAATGGGACCTTGTGCATTATGGCTTTGCGAGTTCCTTTTGGAAAAAATGAATTTAAAGCCTGGAATGCGTGTATTAGATATGGGTTGTGGACAAGGTATGACAAGTATATTTTTGGCAAAAGAATACGGTGTGACAGTGGTTGCCAATGACTTGTGGATTAAGCCAACTGATAATTTCAGACGTTTTCAAGAAGCAGGATTAGAAGATAAAATAATCCCAATTCATGCCGAGGCTCATCAATTACCATACGCCGAGGAATATTTTGATGCAATTATAAGCATTGATTCGTATCAGTATTACGGAACTGATGCTTTGTATCTTGATTATATCAGCAAGTTTCTAAAGAAGGACGGACAAATCGGAATCGTAGTTCCTGCATTGACGAAGGAATTTGACGACAAAGGCGCACCGGATTATATGCTGTCACATTGGGACTGGAGCATGTATTCTTTCCATTCACCCGAATGGTGGGGGTAGATTGTGGCGTTTCTCACAAAGCGTTGAAGTTGAGGTTAGCGATTTATTGCCAGACGGATTTAATATTTGGCTTCATTGGGAAAAAATTAGAAGAGAATTTATTGAAAATGGTAAAACGGTGACATTCCGTTATTAGAAGCTGACAAAGGAAAATATTTGACCTTCGGACGTATAGTCGGACAAAAAACAAGCAAGCGTTGGTAACTTCCACTATTAAACATTATTTGCGTTCATCGTTTTTGATTTTCCAGTTAGTTCCATTATGACACATTCCTAATATAATTACTATTAGTAATAGTGATTCTCAATAAAAGATGCATGTAATAAATATACATTAGTGGATACAACAATGTTTTTAAGATATAGTTATATTTTGAACAGGAGGCTATGCAGAGATGAAAAATAAATTGAAACTAAACTGGTTAATGCTGTCTACGTTAATAACTTGTTTCTTAGCATATTTAATACCAAGCTTCCAAACGAGTGGAACTCGAACATCCTTCGGATTTCCGCTTGGTTGGTTGACTTTTCACTATAATACGGTTAGTGAAAGTTTGTTAAAATCTACATCTGTAAATGTGCTTTTATATGCTGCCGATGTACTAATATTCTATTTTGTAATTTTAGGTATTGAGCATATTTATATGAAATACAAGAATTAGTGGGTACGATGGCAATTTATAATATATTTGTGAAATTATTATTTTAGGAGGTATTGTATGCCAAGTTCTATGCCACACTTAATTATAGCTAAAAAGGTTAATCCAAATGCAAGCATAGATTTTTACGTAGGAAATATTGCCGTTGATGCAATTAAGGATACAAATGTAAAGGCAAAAGCACATTTTGAAAATGTTCCAAATATAGAAGATGCATTAAAAGAATTTGCATTAAAGGCTAATAATGATTATTTAAGAGGTATTCTTTTGCATTTATATGTTGATTGGAAATGGAAAACTATATATATGACCGATTTTGCCAATAAAGCAGGTGAAAAATGGTTCTCACAATATAGAGAAGAAATCGGTAAAATTACAGCATATGCTTTTCATAATACAAAATGGGCTTATGAGCTTTATGAACAATTAGAACATTGGGATTATAAAGGTTTTATTGAAACAGAGTTTATAAAAAAAGAAAATGTTAAAGATTATGTTTGCACCAGTAAAAAGTGGCAGATGGATAATAAACTCGAACCATCCACGGTGTTTCCACCAGAGCTTATTGAAAAATTTGCAAATGATATAGCAAAAGAGTTTAGTGAATGGGCAACCTAAGTATCATTAGCTATGGACGGTTATAGGGATATAAGTAATGTGGCGAGTTTATATAATCGACAGGAGGCATAAATAAATGTTTAATCACTGACTTACCATCTTCAAGCTTAGCTCTATGCAGAGCCATTTGATTTATTAACGATAACTATATGGAGTAGTATCGGTTCAACGTAACCGAGTTTTTATATAATAGACAGGATAGCGATATGGAATGAATAATGATTTGTTAACCAACCTTGATAAAATACATACAACGGAATTAGGCATTGAACGAATCAAAAAGAATCTAAAACTGGATACTGCAGACGTTGTTATTTGGTGCAAGCGGAAAATAGCAAACGCAAATGACATAATTAGAAAAGGCAAGATTTGGTATGTTAGTGTTGATGATATAGTGATAACTAGTAATGCTCATAGCTTTACCATAATTACAGCACATAAAGAAAAACAAAAAAGCTCAACATGGTCAAACATCACAGATTGAAATTGCAAATATATCAAATATATGAATAGGAGATTGAGTGTGACAATTTAAATTTAATCAGATTATACAAATCAGTTTAGCGACATGAAATCTGTGAAAGTTTAAATTAGTGTACGGAAAAGGTGGGTAAAGGCAATGTCCTCCTTTTGTTCTTCCCATTATTTCAATATACATAAAGGTACTGTTACACTTGAAACGGAACTGCTTATTCTGCCTACATCAGTGGGTTCTCATCCGCAAAACCGACGGTGTCGCATTGGGATTATCTAACTCGCAAGATAGGTGTATATTCGTTAGGCGCATAAGGACTTCGGCGGTTCGATGAGTACAATATTTTATATAATATTTAGGGGGTAACCAATTGAAAAAATTAATTTTAATATGTGGGGCAAATGGTATCGGAAAATCAACCGCTTGCAGAGCGTTGACTACAAAATTGTCAAACTCAGCGTTTATTGATAGTGACTATTGCCGATATATGAATCCGTTTAGTTTTACAGATGAGGAAATAAAAGTCGTAATTTCGAACATTTCATCAATGATGGTAAATTATTTCAAGTGTAGTACAATTAAAAATGTTATTTTTCAATATGGATTTCACGGTGTAAGAAAACAAATCTTTTCGGCAATTCTTGATACTTTATTATCACAAAATATCGAATATAATTTTTGTCCGATTTTATTGCAATGCGATTTGGACGAAAATATACAAAGAATGAAAAAAGATAATAGAGATGAAGATAGGATAAAAAGAGCGGTAGAGAAAACACGGAGCATCTATGATGAGTATGATTACCCCAAAATTGATGTTACAAAGCTTTCAATTGATGAAACAGCAGACAAAATCATAAATATTCTTGTAGACTATTACCACACAGTATAAGCATTAACCTACTAATTAGAAGATACATTCAAACCTCTTCATTATATAGCAAAACTTAAAAACCACCATTGTACCCACTAATGCTTATTATCGAATGGTTAAGAAAACAAACATATCCTGCCCAGTCCTATTCATTTTCCGACTTTTCCTAAAATACAGAAATTCAACGATTTTTTTAAAAAACATATATACTCCTACAAATATAAATACTCAGTTACACTCAACCGGCGCATTACTGCTATGCTTAACGACCTATAATATTAAGATTGTATTTCCGTCAGGGTCTTTAACAAACAACTCTTTGCTTATACGGCTGTTTTTGGTGGTTCTAACTCCACACCTTTTTGCCTTAATTCTTGATATGTTTTTTCGTGGTCATCACAATCAAAAACAAATGTAACTGCACCAGTATTAGCTTTCCCCCACTTGTTCTCGTCCCAAATCCAAAACATCGGCTCATTATTATCATTACCAAATGTTACTCCGTCATAATTTGGGTCGGTATCCAACATAGTAAGTCCAAGCATATCTTGATAAAAGAGCGCAAGTCGCTTTGGATATTTAGACGAAATGTTCATTCCCCTAAACTTAGTAATCATTCCCTTACCTCCTTGCTGTTGACGCAAGATATATTCTAACTATATGATAGCATAGCTACTTTTGACGGTACACCCATTATCGGTAAAATATAGGTGGAATTATTGATTTATCAGCGTTTGTAGTCATACTCAAAATGCTTATTTTGAGTGGTTAAGTATTTCTTGTTTTCTTATTTCAACAATCTTTTTCATAAACTGTAAATCTTCTACGTTAGGGTTATCAATTCTAAAGGTACACCCACAGACCTTATCGAATTCTTTACCAAATATAATTTTTTGCCTGCTGCCGCCACACGATCCACAATTACCATGACCATCAACATGCTTCCAAGCAATTTCTATAAGTTCTTTTTCTATTGGATAATCTTTCAAGAATATTGAATCCATATCATCTGACCAGACTGTCCAATGATTATCCTTTTCATCGGGATCTTTTATTGCAATAAAACATACACATTCATTATTAAATTTAATTATGTAATAGATTTTATCCTTCCAATAACCATTGTCCTTATTAAATTCCATTTCGTTATTTTTTAGATAATCAACAAAGTCTAATGCGATTTTCTGCTCATCCAATGATAATTCTTCTCTTATATAATCAATTATATTTTTATTATCCATTATTCATTCCTTTCTAGCTAAGCCTGAGCTTACAAATGCTTATACTGTGTAATGGAGTTTAATTTGAACATTTCGTTTATTACCGACTATATATCTATATTTTAATATAGATAATTACTGTAGCTAATAATTATTATATAATACGAAATGGTATTGTTCAAGTAAATAAAAGTAGACTTTATTTTTGGTGATTCCTAACCGCTGTAGTAATATATTACAAATCAAAAATAAAATTTAATTTTGATTGCTTGAATCATATCCTTTTATACTATATAATTAATATTATACAAAATGGTGGACATTTATCCGATATATTACTATGGAATAGGTATTTCTTCTCTATAGCATCATAATTGAAAACAATAATCTCATAAAGGCATAGAAACAAACAATGTCATTTAGTAAAGGCAATCTCACCATGTTGTCATTCTGAGCGGAGCGAAGAATCTTATAATGGCTAGGGAAAGATTTTTCGCTTTGCTCAGAATGACAAATTTGTTTTGCTTAACTAAATGACATTGTGAAAACAAAGGGTTTATTGAAAATACATAAATAAAATGGTACAACAAAAACACCTCACCAGTATAGTTTTAACCGTTTTTTATAGGATGATATGTGGGGTTACACTGGTTCATTGTAACCGAGTATTTATATTTTAGAAAGGTGATAAAATGCAAAATAAAGTCAATGATATATTAACTAATTGGGGTATAACAAATACAGAATTCATCCAACAATTTAACGTCGGAGGGGATAGACTTGTTTATCAAGTGAAAACGGAGATAGGAATGATTATATTAAAAGGTCAGCCTATCTCATTAGATGAAAACACTATCATGAATAATATTTCAGCCCATGAATATCTAGGTAATAAACATAATTTAGCGCCTCATATATATTATAGACCAGATGGTTCTGCTGTTTGGAAAAATGATGAATATTATTATTATGTAATGGAATTTATTGACGGCAAAAATGTGCAGGAAACAATCGAGGACGAATGGCTATTAGGAGAAGCAATTTGCAAAAATGCACACATTGACAGGATATGATATACCTTGTTCTTTCGATATAAATGAAGATATTCAACAAATGAAGTCAAGGTATGACAACCGGAAATGGAAAGATGATTATGATGTTTTAATTTCATCACTCCCTGATTTTTATAAGTACAGACAATGTTTTATCCATTCTGATATTGGCTCAAATAATGCAAAAATTCATGACGGTTCAATAATTTTTATTGATTTAGATGATGCTGGTATAGGCTCACAATATGTTGATTTAGGTTGGCTTTTCATTACTCATTTTGTTAAATATGATGAAGATAGAAAACAATTTTTTTATGCGTTTGATTTAGCCAAATCTTTTCTTAATGGGTATTGCAGTAAATATAAGTTAGATAAACAGGAATATGATTTAATATGGAAAGGTCTTGCATATTCTCACGTATATAATATGCAATGGTTTGGCGATAACGCAGCAGACCATTTATGGGAAAAAATGTGCTTTGGTATAAAACAAAAAGATTCTCTTTTACAATTAATTGATTTGTAGAAAATAAGCGTTAACGGATATAAATTCATGACAAATAGGAAGCAAATATTAAATGTGTAAATATAGATGCCATAAGAATGTACTTTCTGGTGATATTTGACTTATCTAATATTTTCTTTAGGCATTTATGGTAGGCTTGAAATGGGGAAAATATCAAGAGACGATACCAATACTGTATACGTAAATGAAGTTGATTCTGCTTCAAGAGATAATCCTACATAATTATCTTGAGTACAATATTGGAATATCTTCCGTAAGGTTATACCATTAAAAAGGTATACTGCGTCACCAAAAGATTTTCAATCAACCAGACACCAAAACTCATATATGCAGAAGCAGGTATGCTTCTACTTTTGATGTCCGGTTTTCAGAAAATATTAAGGTGACGCAGTATAACCGAATATCAATATTTTCAGATTTTAGGACAAATAAAACCGAAAAAAGTCGGGACAAGCATATATGAAAATAGTATAATTTTTTTGAGGTGATAAGATGAACTGGATTAATGATACTCAAAACGCAATAAACTTTATTGAAGATAATCTTTTGGAAAACATCGGTGCAGACGATGTATCTAAACATATAAACTCGTCAACCGATTATTTCCATAGAACATTCAATATCGTGACGGGACTCTCTATAAGTGAATACATAAGGAACAGACGATTGACGCTTGCGGGAGAGGAATTAAAAAACACGCAGGTTAAAATCATCGACCTTTCAATGAAATATGGTTACGATTCGCCAGATAGTTTTACAAAGGCTTTTACGCGATTTCATGGCTTTACTCCTGCGTCTGCGAGACAATCAAATAAAAATCTAAGATATTTTTATCCGCTTTCAATAAAAATATATATTAAAGGTGGGTTTGGCATGAACAGAAAAATTATACCCAATATACCGGATATCGCTTACTACGGCAACGAGACAGATTTCGGCGTTAACCTATTAGCGGCAACATTTCAAATCGCAGGTACTAAAATGGACAGAGCCGAGCTTGCGTTCTACAGCGGCATGGCAAACCATTTTTGCTGGATTGAAGATAACTGGGTAGGGTCAAGAGGTTGTGAATGTTTTGGAAATAACAACAAAACACCATTTCAAGAAGAATTGCGGCTATTAAAAACAATAGGTTGGTCGGCTAAGTATGTTATCGTCAGCCGCGATACAGACGGTAAAAT
Organism: Holotrichia oblita; assembly: GCA_023690525.1. Classification (NCBI taxonomy): domain Eukaryota; kingdom Metazoa; phylum Arthropoda; class Insecta; order Coleoptera; family Scarabaeidae; genus Holotrichia; species Holotrichia oblita. The sequence goes on along the minus strand of JALQSN010000131.1, from coordinate 65,967 downwards.
GTTGAACACTGACGAGGAGCAAATCAAGCGTGACTTCGTTGAATCCATCGACAAAGGTTATCCTATTCTATCAAGACGTACTAACAACCACAGATACAGTATAATCATCGGCTATGAAGACGACGGTGATAAAATCATCTGCAAGGAAGCGGTTGATGCGGCAGATGGAGGCGGAGAGAATAAGGACGCTGAAACTTTCATACACGAAAACTGGCAGGAGGTTATACTTGATTACATTGTGCTGAAAGAACCGCTAGAACTAGTCTCAGAAAGAAAGCGGATACTTGAGCAATTAAAGCTAATCACCACCCATGCACGTAGAACCGATAAAATCAGAGGATTTATTTCGTCTGGAATAGCGACATGGGAAGCATACCTGCATATGCTTGAACACGAAGATTTATCAGACCTTCCTTTAAATATGCCTGATGCTAAAGACAGCATTAATCTTCGATTAGGCGTATACTGTGATGGCTTATGCCAGATATGGGAACGCCACGCGGCGATTCCTTATTATCGTTCGCTTACAGAAAAATATCCTGAATGGAGCGATGAACTTGAAAAAGCTGTAACCGCACTTGATGAATGTTCAAAATATGGTGGCTTTCTTTGGGCACAGGGATTTGCTTTTGAAGGAGAAGGACTTGAAAAATTCCGTGACTTAGGCGCACGAAAAATTCTTGCTGATGAAGGTCGCAGAGCAATGCAGAAGGATGTGGAGGCTATAGAGCAGTTTGAAAAAATACTAAAAAAAGAAGGATTGTAAAGCTTTTCTACCAGATTATATACTAAGGCGGTAATATTACTAAGGTGGTAATAAATCGTATATTTTCCAGCTATGAAAACCCATATATCCAAGCTCGTTACGAGCTTGATTGGAACAAGCTTGATTTTCACAGCTGGAAAACAACGATTTTTAACCACCTGAGTAATATAACAGGTTCTAGAAGAAAATAAGTATAAGCATTTTTATTATAAATGACCAGAAGCAACGATTAATAAAAATCGCCTTTTCTGGTCTTTAATAATAAAAATTATGAATCTATACGGCTATATTCGATATTATACCAAAAGAAAAGTGAAAGTATTATCATATCTTTTCTTAAAATCATATAACTGCTATATTTTTATAAAATTATAAATATTACGCCTTTCGAGAGAACTTATCTTAATTTCACCATATTTCCGCCATTTAGCTGAGTTATGAAAATCGTCGAAATGTACTCCACCGTTTTCGATTATATTTAAAAATTTTAATCCGCTTGCTTTAATAATATCAATATAAGGTTTTATTGCCTCATCATGGGGAACAGGTATTGTTTTAAATGATTCCTTGCCAGCTTTAGTTTTTACAGGTATCTTTTTATGTTCTATTTCGCTGTATAAAGCAAACGAAAGTATTCCGTTGATTTTCAGCAATGATGCAAGGTTGTCCACAAATTCCAACCTTTCGATCTTTCCCCAGTCTACTTTTGTATAGTTTAATACTCCATGTAAGACATCATAAAGAATGATAAAATCTACACTTTCTTTGTACTCAGAAAATTCTTTTTTCATTTGATTTAATACAGATTATATTATCTAAAGCATATTCTCTTGCTTTGTCCTCTACATATTTTAATACTTTTCCTTCTATTTCTGCATCCACGGCTATGACTTTCCCATCCACACCAACAGTCATAGATGCCGCATATGTGTAATGCCCGTGTCCGCAACCCATATCAAGTACTGTCATGTTTTCTTTAACTCCGCACTTTTTCAAGGTTTCTACCGCTTCGTCAGTTTCAAATATTTTTAATTCTTCCCATGCTGATTTATCAGAAGCTAAAGCAGGAATAGAGGATTTAATATGTGAAATAATATGCTCTACTTTAGCAGGTGTCAGCGGTTTTGCCAATACCCTGCACTCTTTAAAAGAACTCGGTTTTGAAAATGGGTATATGTAGTTTAGTATTTTTGACTGCTGCATAGGGGGCATTTTGTTAAATAGTATACAAAGCTCCTTGTCTTTTTCAAATTCAGCTTGTATTTCAATGGGTATAAATGGTCGCCATTTGGTTCCCTCGTATGCTTCTGGTATATAAATCTGAACATAGGTTAATACTGATATATCTTTCTTTTTATATTCAGATACGGTAAATACACCAGACACAGGGTCATATATTGTACCATTAAAATATACAGCATTATTTGCTATTAATCTATTATAATTATCTTTATATACAGCTTGCAGGATACATAACGGCGGAAGCAGATCATATCCCTCGAAAGCAAATCCAGCAAGGTATCTGCCATAAAGCGTACGATGAAAATTACCGGTTTCATTTGTTCCGAGTACCATAGATTGACATATAGCATAGCTGGTATTATTTTTGTAAAAATTACTGCCGCTTTCTGACGGCTGGTAAATACTGCTTTCAAAAGGCTGGGAGATATATTTTATTTCATAACTCATTATTTGCTCTCTTTCTATATAAATAAATTTTTGTACTTATACCCGTGCATAATTCATCTGCTTACAGATGAATTAGCGCTTTAATAGATAGTTGAAAATTAATTGTATTGGGTCTTTAATGTCCATATTACCATCCTTTTAATCTATTATATACTAAATCTGTATGATATTCTCGACAATTATTATCATATCTTTGACAATGACGATTATACTGTTTAAAGTAAAAAAATGCAATTCAAATTGTGTTTATAATCGTACATAATAATTCTTACGATGTTATTATAAATTGAAAACGATGATTTTTTTCTAGCACAAAATGTTTATACAATATTACTACGGCGGTTAGAAATCGTAGTTTTCCAGTTGTGAAAAAAAGCATTTGTGGGTATAATGATGATATTAAAGCTTTAATTATATATTTATTATTACATAACGAGGAAGGAAATGATTGATTTGATTAAAAATAATATTTTGCTTGAGACAAAGAGGTTGCGCTTAGTTCCAATGACTTATGATTTCGTCTTGAAAGTGATGGATAACGATTTATCAGCCTATGATTTTACCTTAAATGTTCAACTGTAGAGAATATTATATTTTTGTATGGGTTTCACGGATCAAGGAAGCAGATATTTGATAATATAATGATAAAATTATTAAATACTGGAATACCTTTTTCATTTGTACCAATTATATTAGAGTGTGAACTGGAAGAAAATATAAAAAGAGCGCAGAATGATGGAAGACCTGAATATCGTATAAAATTTGGAATAGAAAATTCAAGAGATATTTATAGTCAATACGATTATCCCCGTCTTGATATAACACACCTTACTGTAGATGAAGCAACTGAGAAGCTAATCGATATGATTAACTGCGTTTAATAAGCATTAGTGTGTATTATAGTGATTTTTATGTTTTAGTTTTCTCTTGAATATTATTATAATAATATCGAAATCAAGAATATGTTGCAAATGCCGAATTACATATTCTTCGTATTATATAGTTATTATTAGTTACGAGTTTAAATATCACAAAGATATTATTGTTTAACATAACCAATGAATATTTTTTTCCTATTCCTTTGTTACGATATCTATACGATACATGAATAAATCCTATTGGGATATATCCTATCATATAATCGTCAAGGAAGTTAGGTCTAATACTCGAAAAAGCGACAATCATGTTATTATCGAAAACACCATAAACTATCCCTCCATTATCTTTAATTTCTAATAGTTCTTTGACAGTTCGATGTTTCCTCTCTATATCCCAATTATAATCAAATGGGTATTCAATAAGCTTCCATTCGTCGTCAACATTCGCTTAACTTCGTTTTACAGGTTGATAACGATCGAATGTATCTAGTAAATTCTGTTGTAAATCTTCTCTATTCAATTCTTTAAAAATATATTCGTTCATAAAGCCTCCTGTAGATTATATAAATTTTATAAATAAAGCTTTAAAATCACCATTGTACCCGCTATGCTTATTAACCATGATAAATTCATATTAATTATATGGTGACAACCAATAAATCCTGCGAAAATATTATTATCTTTTTCTATATTGTCATTACATTATGTTGACCTTCGTTTATGACGAACTGGTGTATTTATGCTATACTCCGTCACCTTAATATTTTCTGAAAATCGGGCATCAAAAGTTTGCGTATATGAATTTTGGTGTCCGATTGATTGAAAATCTTTTGGTGACGGAGTATATGTTTAGCATGAATATGCAAATACACCAGTTTTGAGGAATATTTAATTAATCTTCTCCTTTATTGGCATATAAATTCGTTCTTCGTAAACATCGCAATTCTTATTTGGCGAATAATATTCCCATATCCCGGTATATGTTTTCCATACACATTCTACAGGAAAACGAGGGTCTAACTTGTGAACGTCCGGTTCGTATTTGTTTTGCGAAGTGGTCCATTTTTTAAAATAATAATGCAATGTTTCATAATCAATCCGCCCTCAAACCCGATTACTGCGCACAATTGTTCGGGAAATTCAATGCCGACTGCCCCTTCGGGAATTGCGTCAAGGCTTATAACTTCGATACCAGTAAAGTAAAGCAGTGTTTTGCCATCTTCTGATGGACGCGGAATGCCATGCGTAACGTTTTCGGAGTTGGGATACTTGCGGTTTGGAGCGTTTCTGAAAATCTTGTCATAAACTTCAGAAAAAACTTCGTAAGTTTTACCACCAACTGGATTCTGGACGCCGATCAATTTTGTTGCGGGTATGGTAACAATGTCAACATCGTCAGCGTTGATACCCCACATTTTACAAAACTTCTCATACTCTTCTTGTTTGTTTGTGCAATCAGACATGATTCTATCATCCTTTTCTTCTTTAATTAAGGATTTGGGCGCAGAATAATCTGATAAACAATAAAAATTATAGTAAAATTTGTTTAATTTATAGGCATTCTTTCTAAACATGCTTGGTGTAACCCCATAAACCCTCTTGAATGCGCGGCAAAATGAATCATGCGATTCAAACCCGAAGGAATGTGCAATATTAATAATATTTGTGTCATTGCTTACGAGTTCTCGGGCGGCATAATATAGCCTCCGCCTTAACGCATATTTTACAGGCGAAATGCCCATATCACACATAAATAACCGAAATAATTGCGGGACTGAATAATTCGTTATTTTTGATAGCTTACCTACAGATATATATTCGTCTATGTGTTCGTCAATATAATTTAAAATTACTTGTATCGGGTCTTTAACAATCATTGCGCTCTCCTTAAGATCTATTGACTATACTCCGTCACCTTAATATTTTCTGAAAATCGGACATCAAAAGTAGAAGCATACCTGCTTCTGCGCATATGAGTTTTGGTGTCCGATTGATTGAAAATCTTTTGGTGACGGAGTATATATGTGCAAGTATGGAGGTGCGTATATTTTTCGTCCACAAGAATATTAAACAGAAAAATACGCCGTTCCATGCAGTGTAATTCATTATCTATTTTTTTAAACAAGTTTTTTCTTCTTCACTAAAACAAAAACAGTATTTTGCTTTAAAATACTTCGTACCAAAAGGTTTACCAAGTTCTGTACTTAGTTTTTCTTCAAGCTCAATTTCCCGCAAAATTTGATGTTCCGATTTATCAACATGCAGAGAATAATTCCCGTACTCATCAGTTCGAGCGCTCGATATATCTGACTTAGCGTCATAGGAACCGTCCTTTAGATACTTTTCTAAATCTGGGTACTTCGCAATGATTTTACTGTTCGTATCACCACTGACATTAAAAGTTATTAACCCCATATCGTCATATGTTATACCGAGTTTCTCAAACACCTTTTCGACATAATCTAGAGTGTCTTTAAAAAGTAGGTCGTTTTTAAAATCGACAACAAGCTGTTTGAATATACGCATTTATGTTACCTCTTAAAGTTTAAATAGTTATAGTTAATGTAGATTATATAAATTCGTTGCTTAGACTTTTTTTAATAGAAGTCATAACTAACATTAATTATATAATATGAAAGGATATGATTCAAGAAGTCAAAAGTAAATTTTATTTCTGATTTAGAGATAAAGGTTTACTTTTGTCTTCTTGAATAAAATGCTTTCATATTATATAATAATTGTTAGCTATAGTAATTATCTTTATTAAGATATATGTAGTTCGTTTATATTTTGCAGGGGTGACAGTATGAAGAAAAGCATTGTACTCATTTTCTTTTTAATCCTGCTTACAGCTTGCGAAAAAACACAACTTGGAATTGGTGTCATAAGGCATCAATCTACTCGACTATTAGGAGGTAGCGTAATTATGTCTTGTTTAATATGTGAAAGAATTGAAATGATAAAAATGGGGACTAATCCATATTTTGTAGCTGAGTTAGAAACAGGCTATGTTGTAATTGGTGACCATCAACATTTCAAAGGATATACCCTATTTCTGTTGAAAGAACATATAACGGAACTAAATTTCATTCCATATGAAAAAAGAGTAAAACATTTAGCAGAAATGAGTATAGTTTATGAAGCGGTTTATAACTCTTTTAAACCTGATAAAATGAATGCGGAATTGTTAGGAAATGGAGACCCTCACGTTCATTGGCATCTTTTTCCACGTTATGAGGATGACCCTATAAGGAAAGGTCCTGTTTGGAAGCTTTCAAAAGATATAATGTTTAGTGATGATAAAAAACCTGATTCTGCTGAACTTAACGAAATGGTGCTTAAAGTTAGAAATGAAATCACAAAACTAACCATATTGTATAAGCATTAGTGGCTTGAATTTTATTGTTCTTTGGAGGCACGCTATGAATAAATTTGAACAATGCTCTATAATGTCATATAACAAAAAAGCCAGAGGTTATGATAATACCTTTGATGGTAAATTCACAATGAAGTTTAATGCAATGCTTCTGGAAACAGTAGAAATACAAAGCGGTAACACAATTTTAGATGTTGCTTGTGGCAACGGCAGGCTTCTAAGTATGTTTAAGAATAAGTATACTTTTAATGGGTATGGAACAGATATTTCAGATAAAATGATAGAACAAGCAAAAACACTTAATCCATCAATGAAATTTGCAACAGCAAGTCAAGCGATAAGTCGCCGTTTACTGACAACACTTTTAATTTGATTACAGTATGTGCCGCTTTATCATCACTTCCCAAATGTTATCAATTTTGCAAAAGAAGCACACCGCTTATTAAAAACAAATGGGCAAATTTATATTGCAGAAGTGTATTATCCAGCTATTATAAGAGCAATATGCAATCCTTTTATTCATCTTTCAAAGTCAGGCGATGTGAAATTCTATTCTCCTGATGAAATTGCTAAAACATTACGAAGTGTTGGTTTTCAAATCAAAAGTCATACAATAAATGGGCATGTGCAAATTGTGAATGCCTATCGCTTATAAGCACAGAATACAAAAGGAGCATACAACAGTTAGCAAAATCATAGACAATCGTCCTTAAATATGGTAAGATATAGCTATGAAAACATACAAACCAAATGAGTTTGCAAAAATGATAGGAGTATCTGTAAAGACATTGCAACGTTGGGATTATGAGGACACATTAACAGCTTGCCGAAACCCCAAAAATCGGAGGTACTATACTCAGCGCCAGTATGACGAGTATATGGGGAATCCAACAGGAAATAAATTAGGTAAGACGGTTATATATTCTCGCGTGTCCAATGTGGGGCAAAAAGACGATTTAGGAAATCAAATCGAATTTTTGAAAACATATGCAAATGCAAAAGGAATAATCATTGATGAAGTAATAACAGATATAGGCAGCGGGTTGAATTATAACCGTAAAAATTGGAACACACTGATTGATGCTTGTATAAATGGCAGGATATCAACAATAATCATAGCGCATAAGGACAGGTTCATCCGTTTCGGTTATGACTGGCATGAAAATTTTCTTAAAAGATATGGAGTTGATATAGTTGTCGTGAACAATGAGAAACTGTCTCCGCAGGAAGAATTAGTGCAGGACTTAATATCAATCATCCATGTTTTTTCCTGTCGTATATATAGCCTGCGTAAGTACAAGAAAAAGATAGGGGGTGATCCTGATGTTAAAGGCATACAAAACGGAGATAAACCCGACGCCGGAACAGAAGCAGATAATCAATAAGACGATAGGCGTATGCCGATATGCATACAACTTCTTTTTGGCACACAACAAAGCGCTTGCATGAACAAGGGCTGACAGTTTATGAGCGGCATGGAATTTTCAAAATGGCTGAACAATGATTTCATCCCGGATAATCCTGATAAATCGTGGATAAAAGAAGTGAGCAGTAAATCTGTTAAGAATAGTATAATGAATGCAGAACGGGCATTTAAGAATTTTTTCAGGAAAAAATCGAAGTTTCCGAAGTTCAAAAAGAAAGACAGATCCGACGTAAAAATGTATTTTGTGAAAACAGATGCAACGGTGATAATTCCATGCGGGCGTCACAGGATAAAGATACCGACTTTGGGATTTGTGCAGATTAAAGAGAAAGGGTATCTTCCGACGGACGAGATAATCAAGAGCGGCACAGTATCAAAAAAAGCAGGAAGATATTACGTTTCAGTATTAGTAGATATGCCTGACAATGTACAAAATACCACAGAAAGAGCAGGCGGTATAGGCATAGACTTGGGATTAAAAGATTTTGCGGTAATATCTGATGGGACGCACAAGAACAATATCAATAAAACAGCAGAAATCAAAAAAGCGGAAAAGAAATTAAGACGTGAACAGCGCAGGCTTTCGAGGAAATACGGAAGTAAAACTTTCCAAAAGCAGGAAAGTAAAACTTTCCAAAAGCAGGAAAGTAAAACTTTCAAAAGCAGGAAAGTTTGAAGAAACGGGATGAAAATCAAAAAAGAAAGGAGAGCTACTAGGCAGAATATCCAAAAACAAGTCATAAAGGTACAGAAACTTCATCAGCGTTTAGATAACGTCCGTACAGATAATATTAACAAGATAGTGAATGATTTGACGAAAACCAAGCCAAGTTACATAACTATCGAAGATTTGAACGTATCGGGCATGATGAAGAACAAACATCTCTCAAAAGCAGTCGCACAGCAGAAATTTTATGAGTTCAGGGTAAAACTTGAGCACAAGTGCAGACAGAATGGCATTGAATTAAGGGTTGTAAATAGATTTTATCCATCAAGCAAGCTATGTCATAACTGCGGTCATATCAAGTCTGATTTAAAATTATCTGATAGGATATACAAATGCGGGTGTGGATATGAGGCTGACAGAGACTACAACGCAAGCCTTAATTTGAGAGACGCTAAAATCTACAAAACAGCATAATCGCGCTTTAGTAGATATGTACCGATGGCTTAGTCGGGAATTTACGCCTGTGGACTGTTATATCAAATGTTAGTAGCGTGAATTTGGCGAGGACAGACAGGTCGAAGCAGGAATTTTCTTGATATGGATATGTTTGTCCATATTTTAAGTAGCAGAGTTGTATGATTAATAACAATATTAATTTTAAAAATTTCAAAAGGAGGTATATAGTCGGCGATAAATAATTCTAATGCTTTGGCAGTCTAAAAATCCATATATGCAAGCTTTTTACAAGCTTGATTTTCAGATTGCAAATCATGTAAACAAGTTTAGCAAAAAATTATTAATCACCGAATATATAGATACAGATTAAGATGACTTTCAATGAGTTTAATAAAATAACAAATGAAGATTTATATTATCAAGTACAAAAACTATATAATTTAAATGATTATGTAATTACACCTATCGATAGGGGATATAAAATTTGTGAAGGGCAGAATGCCGTTTACTGTTGCGAAAAAGAAGACGAAAACGCAAAAATTCTAAGATTATCTTTGAATGACAGGAGTTATGAAGAATTATTGGCAGAAGCTGAATACATAAAATATTTATACGAGAACGGCGGTAGCGTTTCCGACATTCTATTTTCTGCTAATGGAAATTTAGTGGAAAAGATAACTGCTAATGGTATTTGTCGGTTTTGTCAGTTTATTTGAAAAAGCCATTGGGATGCAAAATGCAAGAAAATAATTATCGTTATCGCGAAGGTGCATCTATTTCTGAGTATTACTTTAATATTGGTAAGACAATCGGAAGGATTCATAATTTATCGAAAAAATATACTCCCGCTCACCGCAGGCATGAGTTTCTTGATACATATAATTTTGAATATATCAATGAATTGATACCGGATTCTTTTTTGCTTCTTAAAAGCAAATTGAACGAACTATTGAACGAGTTAGAGAAACTTGGCAACAAGAGCAAGATCTATGGAATGATTCATTTTGATTATAATGACAGTAATTATTCAATAAACTTTGAAACCGGACAAATAACCGTGTATGATTTTGATAATTCGTGCTTTGGCTGGTATCTGTGTGATTTGGCTTTTAATTGGATGTTCATGACAGGATGGGCGCAAAATGAAAAAGAACCTTCAAAAAGAAATGAAATCATGAAAAACATTTTTAAGACCATAATTGAAGGATATAAATCAGAAACAGTATTGGATGATTGGTATGAAGAAAAATTATCATTTTTCATCAATGTTATTATAATGACATTGATTGTTGACTCGTTTGAGTATATTCACAATAATAACGAAGAACCAGAATATGACTTTGAATTATCTTATCTCATAAAATGCATAGAAGATGATATACCATACTTAGGTTTTTTCCATGAAATTTATTCATGTGAAAATCCTTTTGAATATGAGGATGAGCGACTTAATCTTTTTGTAAAGCCACACACAATTGAATAATATTACCGCCTTAGTAATAAGAATAAAATTTATATGATGATAGTAAATGTAATGTTTTTAATTGCTTAAACACTTTTATTCATTATACAGAAAGGAAACTTATGAATGATTACAATTTTTGATTATTTTGGTTACGATGTTCCGTACAAAGAACGCTATAGGCTAATCAAAGAATCAGGTTTCGATGGTGTTTTGTTGTATTGGAGCGATGAGTTTGGTAATACAGATTATAAATCATTACCCCAATATGCTAGAGAAGCTGGATTGTATGTCGAAAACATACATACCTCATTTGAGAATTTAAACAGCTTATGGCTTGATAATTTAGATGGAAAACGCAATGTTGAATATTTGCTGCAATGTGTGGAGGACTGTGCAGTCTATGAAATTCCAACTATGATAGTTCATTTGACTGATGGTAACAATCCGCCAGATGTAAGCAATATCGGATTCGACCGGCTAAAATCTATTGCAGAAAGAGCAGAGCAGAAAGGAGTTAATATTGCGCTGGAAAATTTGAGAAGACCAGATTATCTAGCATATGTTTATGATAATGTAAAATCAGACAAGCTAAAATTCTGCTTTGATAGTGGTCATCAAAACTGTCATCCCAATAGTAAAAATTTAGATTTATTATCATTATACGGTGACAAGTTGATTTCTTTGCACTTACATGACAATAACGGAACGAGAGACCAACACACTTTCCCATTTGACGGTAATATCGATTGGAAATCTACGATGAATAAGATTGTATCATGCGGCTATAAGGGTGCTATAGCTTTAGAGATTATTAAAAATATTGGTTATGAAAATCTTTCATGCAAAGAATTTCTTATAGTTTCGTATGATAGAGCAAGACGATTGGAAGAACTAAGATATGGATGCACAGTATAAGCATTGGTGTGTACAACCATAAAAAACAGAAGCAACGATTTTATAATAAATCGTTGCTTCTGCATGAGCTCAACGCAGTATATCTTCATAACCATGCAATAGAGTGAAAATTAGATTTACACTAAAAATGCTTATTCGATAGTGTGAATACAAGATTACCCCAACTCATTCAAACACCATAATCCTGCTTTTTCAAAGCATAGAGCCAACCGTTTTTAATGTCATATTCTGCCGTTTCTTTATTAGAGTAATCCTAGTACACGTGCGACCGGGCGTACCAATTAAACTGCGATATATGCTGACAATTTCGGGAATATCATTATGCGTTCATATAACTTGCGAAAAATACCACGTAGGAACGGGATTTTTCATATCGTCAAACCAGTTTAAGACGCATCTGACATTTTCTGGGTCGCCTCCCTCTGTAAAATCACACAGGAATTTCAACGTGCTAAAGGCAGTATAATAAGATAACAGCCTAAAAAACTCCAATGGCGGTTCGCCCTCAAAATAGCCTTTGATTTGACCCGTATAGAAATGCGCAGATGAGTTCAAATCATGAGGTATTAACCAAAATTCCCACCAAGGATCGCCGTAATTATTTTCGCCGGAAAGGTCAATTATTCCGATTTGACCTTCAGGAGTAATAACTAAATTCTCAGTATTCCAATCTCCGTGGGTGAAGGTCTGCGGACGGTTTTCCAGCAATTCCTGATTATCTCGCAGATACTGTACTAGCAAATCCACACCTTGAGACTTTCCAAGTTTATCTTTGTATGATTGGATAATATTTTGCACTCTGCGCCCAAAACGTATCCCCCAGGTTTCAGTTTCATTCTCTGGGGGCAGAGTATGAAGTTTTCGCATCAGCATACCGGATTTTATGCCTGCCGAAAATTGTTCCGCATGGCTCATGCGTGGCAGAGCCGCTATCAAATCCTCGCCATCAAGCCATGTATATAATTGATATGATAATGTTCCCTCACGGAAAGACCCCATGTTGACTGGCAGTGATACATTAACACCCGATGTGGCGACATATTCATACATACGAAAATCACCCTCTAACCAATCGTAGTGTTCCATATCGTTAATACGGAGCAGCCGCTTTTCTCCCTGCGTGGTTTCAATGTAAAATTTTCTTTCGCATCCCTTGGCTAACCGCTCGACAACAGCGATACTAAGTTTTTGAGATAGCTCAAGGATAATGTCGGCATCTGCTGGCGAGAGTTTGTTAAATCCTATAGGTTTCATAACTATACCTCTTTTCAAATTTTATATTTAAGTTAATTTTGAAAAGCGAGTGTATATAGTCGGTGATAAATAATTCTAATGTTTTGCAGTTTTAAAAGCCATATATGCAAGCTTGGTACAAGCTTGATTGGTACAAGCTTGATTGGTACAAGCTTGATTGGTACAAGCTTGATTTTCAGACTGCAAAGCGTGCTAAACAAGTTTAGCAAAGAATTATTAATCACCGAATATATAGTTATACTGACAGCAAATATATTTTTAATCTCAATGCAATCTGCTATCAGAATTATTACACCCGCACTGAGAAGTTATGTCGCATATATAATCTCAAAGATTATACCCCCTTTTTAGATATTTTTATTAACTTTATTGTATTATAGAAAAATTATATGAAAACGTAAATATAATTTATAATCATTATTTCTCTACCTGTTGAAAAAATAAATTTTATAACTATATTTTATAGATATCTTTGTAACCACCAATGATTATACTATGGGGTTAATCGTCAATTTTATCTATTCTTTCTTCCGCCTCATCTATATTGTTATTTAAATCATCAAGTCTGCTTTCCAGATCGTCCAACCTATCCTCGGCTTCATCAATATCGTTGTCAATAACAGAACCAATCGGACAGCTTTGAAAATCTATCTCGCAGTTATCGCCTATATGGACATCGCCAATAGGACAGGATGTCATATGTATCTCTTTTGCTTCAGAAAAAGAGATACGACTTAGAATATCCTCAAGTCTCTTAATTCTTTCTTCTAGTTCATTAATTTTTTTATCCATGCTAATCCTCCTGCATAATATATAAATTTGTTTAAACTTTCATTAATAAATATCGTAAATAATATTAATTATATAGTATGAAAGAATATGATTCAAGTAGTCAAAGGTATATTTATTTCTGATTTGTAATATATTACTCAGGCGGTTAAAAATCGTTGTTTTCCAGCTGTGAAAATCAAGCTTGTTCCAATCAAGCTCGTAACGAGCTTGGATATATGGGTTTTCATAGCTGGAAAATATACAATTTATTACCGCCTTAGTAATACTTCTGAAATAATTAGTATATTGTCTTTACCTTACCTTGACAGTGGTTTATTTATTGTAAGTCGAATTTTTAACCTATAGCATAATTAAATAGATTAATGGTGTTGAACTCATACTGAAACTACAGAATGGTAGATTAATTATAAAATCTTATGAATAAGAAGATTTTTTATTTCATTTATGCAGGACTACTTGTACAATATGTTTTCATAATATATAATTAATATTAGTAATAGTGATTGTCAATGTAACCTAACCCATAAATTGCTAAAGATAACAATTTTGGAATTACTATTAATGTGCAGTTTTCCATACAATAATTAACAAATATTTATATTATATAAGGAGAGGGAAATATGGAACACGTAATTATAACAGATAGGCTGGACTTACATCCTTTAAGTGAATCTGATTTCGATTTTATAAAAAAATTAAGGACAAGACCAGAATATTTCAAATATGAAAATGACAGTGCATATAGTGATGAAGAAATAACAAATCAATTCAACGGGTTTCTCGAAGGAGCAAAAAAACTCCCTAGTAAAGGTTCAATCCAATGGATAGTAATAAACGATAATGTTAAAATTGGAGAAGTTCATCTCTGGAATTGGTGGGAAAAAACCTTAGAGTGGGAAATTGGTTGGCATTTTCTGCTTGAACATTGGGGCAAAGGCTTTGCGACTGAAGTAGCAAAGCAGTTTTACAATATGCTTTTGCGAATTTCAATATAAACCGAATCATGGCGTGTCCAAATGCGGAAAACACCAGAAGTATAGCATTGTGTGAACGTATAGGAATGATAAAAGAGGGACACATGAGAGAGGTAAGAATAATAAACGGGGTTTATTATGACGAGGTCGTTCTTGGAATTTTGAAACGCGAGTATATCCCCGCATTATAAGCACAATGTTATGCATGGCTTAGTTTATCAATTCTTCGTGAGTATGGGTATTAGCGGCATGCAAGGTAACAGTAGTATTATTAGCAGGTATAACAATGATTTTTAAGATATGGTTATCAGCCACGTAAAGAAATAGGAGGCAAATATGCAAATAGGAGATAAAATACAATTTGGCGAGTATGATTGGTTTCCTGAAATGATGGCATTAGCGGAACAAGCTATCGCAGAATTTCTTAATCACTAAAATTATATAATATACTACATAACCATTAGATTTTCTAATAATCGAGTATGAAAATCTTTTAGTATATACAAGTTTGTATAATCGGAGGATTTAAAATGTCAGAAAAAAAGATTACACAAAAGATTGAGGAAATAGCAGAAAATTTGCTTAATGGAGACAAATTGAAAAATTTTTTAGATTTTAATGAATTTTTAAAGAACAATAAGTTGACAAAAGGATCAACTGCAAAGGCCGCTTGTAGATGGATGGTAAAATATAAAAACAAAAGACTGTGTCATTTAATGGCTTACAAAGATTTTTGAAATATAAGCTATTATAAAGATAAAGAAATATTTGAAAAATGTGAAAACTATATAACAGATGAATTGAAAGAATTTATTTTGGAAAATATCAATACCGAACCAGGTTGTAAAAACAACAAAGGTGGTGCATGCAAAGGTATTGAAAACATAAATATTTTAGGGAAAATGTTTGAAAGGGTATGCGGGTGTCATATGCTTATGGTGACAAATCCTGATGGCAAAGCTCTTGAATATGCAAAAGAAATTGTATTAATAAACAAAAGTATCGTTGACGATATTATGGCAAGCAGAGCATAAAAAATATTTTAATATAAAAATAAATCTTATACCCCATGCATTATAAGCATTAGTGGGTACAGCGATGTTTTCAAGATATAGATTTATTATTAACAGGAGAAATAAGATGATTAAAAACGAAGAAAGATTCACAGGCAAAGCAGATATTTATAAAAAATACCGCTCATCATATCCCAAAGAACTTATCGACTATTTATATTCAAAGGGCGGGGTTTGTAAAGATAGTGTAATAGCTGACATCGGTTCGGGAACAGGGATATTCAGCCGTCTCTTTTTGGAGAGAGGCAGTCATGTTTATTGTGTAGAACCGAATGATGATATGCGCCGAATTGCCGAAAATGACTTAGGCGGTCTTGCTGGATTCATGAATTTTACATCTATCAAAGCGTCTGCCGAAAATACCGGTCTGCAAGATGGAAGTGTTGATTTTGTGACAGCGGCACAGGCTTTTCATTGGTTTGATATGGTAGTGTTTAAGTCAGAATGTCGCCGGATTTTGAAAAACCGCGGAAAAGTCGTTCTTGTATGGAATATGAGAGATTATGAATCAGAACTTATCAAAAGGGATTATTCCATCCGTAAAGAATACTGTATTGATACAAAGGGTCTGGGGATAACTGATATTCCGGAAGATTCAAATGATTTTTTCTCAAACGATGCTAGTGAGGAAAGAATCTTTAAAAACGATTTGAGTTTAAGTCGTGAAGCTTATGTTGGTATGAATTTATCAAGGTCATACAGTCCGAGTGAAGATAGAAACCCTGATGAGTATCATGGATTAGTGAAAGAGTTGAATAGGATTTTTGATGATTATAATGTAAATGGTATTATACACTTTCCACAATTTACAAAATGTTATATTGGAAATATATAGTAACAAATGTAGCGAGGTTGTATTTGGAGGTATTTATAAATATGGAAACGGATAAGATATTTAATGATATAGTAAACGAACTAGAATTAGGCTTTATAACCATTCCTGTTGAAAAAGTTACCGGTGGTTTTATGCATAAAATGTACCTAAACACTTTATTGAATCAGGGTGTGCAAGACCAGTGAAAAGACCACTTTAGCATAGTTCGCACATTATGTGATAATATTTTTTGTAAACTTCATCTACATTTACGTTTTTCCAAAGTTCTTTTTGCCCCGAATGGTCAAATCCCCATCCATCAATCCAATGAACAGAGCCTGTTAGAAAATCAAAATTATATCCATTAAGAATGCTTTTCAATATGTCCGCAGTCTCAGGAATATAGCAGACTTCAAGACCGAATTTTACTTTTACAGGATATTGTTCTTTATTTATGCTTTTAATAAAATTCAAATACTCTTTAATCGAACCATTCATTCTTTTACATATCCAATTCTGCTGATAGCTGTTATATGATTTTATTGGTTCGTATACTCTTTCAAATTCAATAAACTGATGAGTGTGTTCAAGCAAGTATATTTCATCAAGTCCTATTTTTTGAGCTACTTTTATAAAACCCTCAAAAAAATCCATCGTATAGCCACCACCATTTCCATGTAAAAAATGCACATGAACATCCCGCAACATTTAACCACCTCACAGATTATAAATTTAATAATTTACACAGAATACTTTCGGGTTTTATTCTTATAAAAAACCCATTTACCATATATCTTGAAACTATCACCGCATATTTCAATAACGAATCTCAATTTTGTCGATTTCGTGAAACTTAATATCCAAAGCAAATACCTATGATTATATAAATTCGTTGCTTAGACCTTTATTAATAGATGTAGTGATTAATATTAATTATATAGTATGAAAGTATATGATTCAAGTATTCAAAAGTAAATTTTATTTTTGATTTTTAATATTCTTCTGAAATAATATTAAAAATCGTTATTTGTTGTTTTAAAGTAAAAGACTCTTTGTTTCAACAACAATATCATTTATGAAATAAAAATATATCTACATTAGCAATAAAGCATTAATTCGTTTCTTGAAAATTATCCGTTCATATTATATAATAATTATTAGTTACAGTCTCAATTGATAAAAATTTAAATAACGAGAATGGAGGAAAAAATGACAACAATACATAAACCGAAATTTGCAGTCTGCTGGTAATACTGGTGCGTGATTTTATTAATTTATAAATGGGAGGTGGGTCACATGTGTTATGGTAATATGGAAAAAGGATTTCAATATGCGTTTTCATCCGCTTTGCGCGCGTATCGGCGGGGTAGTACAGCGATAGGATGTGCAATTATGAATATCCATAATGAATGTATTTCGACTGGCGAAAATAGTATTTATGCTAACGATGACAGCGAGAGTGTGAACCGACACCATTTAGCACATGCTGAAATAAATGCTATTTTAAAAGTCGGAAGCGGACATTATAGTAAAGATTCTGCAGACAATATTCTTTATACAACAATGGAACCTTGCATTATGTGCTTTGGCGCAATTGTGATGTGTTATTATAAAAAAGTAAAATTTGCGGCGCTTGACCCATATGGTGGAGCAACAAACCTGAACATACAGAATAATTATGGTTTACAGATTGAAGGTCCGTTTGAAGATTTAGAGGATATCCAGGTCGCTTTGTCGATATACAGAGGATTGAAACTTGGTTTTTCATTCGTTAACAGGACTATCAATATGTATGAAGATATCTGTAAAAGAGGCGTGGATTTAGGTAAACGGCTGTATAACGATACGATTTTTAACGATATGATGAATGGGACTATTAAAATTTCTGATGAAACATTGATTGATTATATGTTTGCTCAACGTATATAGTAAGCATTTTTTAGTATATATAGAATTATATTTATATTACTTGCACAGTTGAAAGAATGGAAATTAAAGCATGTATGTGGAATATTAATACATATCGTGATTATTTAAATACGTGTAGTGATACAGTTAAAATACGACGGTAACGAGACAGATTTCAGCGTTAACCTCTTAGTAGCAACATTTCAAATCGCAGGCACTAAAATGGATAGAGCGGAGCTTGCAGGAGGTTATACTTGATTACATTGTGCCAAAAGAGATGCTGGAACCAGTCTCTGAAAGAAAGCGTATACTTGAGCAATTAAAGCTAATCACCACCCATGCTCGTAGAACCGATAAAATCAGGGGATTTATTTCGTCTGGAATAGCGACATGGGAAGCATACCTGCATATGCTTGAACACGAAGATTTATCAACCCTTCCTTAGGATATATAGATAAATCAAAAAGAAGGTAAAGGTTGCTTAAGACTTTGCGAGTATCCTTAACACAATGTGCACTCCATATAACCTACAGTAAATGGTAAATGATCGAAATTCCTTGTTCCTGTATGTACAAAACCATTAGATGCATACCATGCTTTTAAGACGGTATGTTCCTCAATAATACCGATGGTGATTTTTGTTCCGCCGAACTCTTTGACCTTAGTTTTGCAGAATCCTAGCATCTCTTTTCCATATCCAAGGTTACGTACTTCTGGCAGCACTGCCAAATTGTTCAGCTCATACACACCATCGCTAATGTTGGTTAGGGAAACAAAACCGACAAGCTTGCCGTTTGTAAAATAACCGAAGGAATAATAATCGTCTTTAATTTTACTCTCTAACCGTTCGTTTGAAATAAAGCTCGTATGTGTTGGACAGTTTTCTTTTGTTAAGTTAAAATCATGTGCCACTGTCGCAAAGCTTTGACGTATAACTTCAGCATACATAGGTAGGTGTTTTGCCGACAACGGACTTATTCGTCCTGGCGTTTTATCATTATATACAGCAATTTGCCATTCATCCTCATAAACCACTCTACCAGGAAAGTTGGTATAAACTATGTCGTAAGGGGTGCTATATTTTTCAAGCATTTCCATGAGCGGTTTGAGTTTTTCTATCATATGCCCCGTTGTCGCTGTTTTGAACCATGTGATTGGCTTACCTGGTTTATCATCATTATAGAAAGGCGGGTTAGGCAGGTTTTTCTGAAACCAAACTTGGTCGATTTCGTAATAGACAGTTTTTTCTTCATCAGTTAATAATTCGGCTTCTTGTAACCTATGTACAGCAAGAAATATACCGACCGGCATACCCGTTCGATAGGCAGTTTCACGTCCCTGAATACGGACGAATTTAAAAGATTCAATCATTTTGAGTTACCTCCAATTCTCATAAATTGTGATATTTTAGTGTCATTAGGCATACCTAAGCCTCCTAGAACAAGTTACCCACTAATGCTTATTAGGTACATTATACTATTGATTTCCCATATAATCTCAACAATTCGTCACTTAACCCAGCTTCAAGTTTACAAAGAGTGCGTGACCAAATTTATTGCATGATATTCAACTTCCTCCTGTGTGTTGGGATAAATTTCCACGAAGCCATTCTTATCAATCTGATCAAGTTCAAATCTAAAATTATGACCGTAAACAAATAAACCTGCTCTAAATATTTTAAACGAAGGTGACAAGTCACAAAAAAGACCAAAAGTATGGTTGTTATTATTTTTCTTTTGAACGTGATAGGTGCTTCCCGAACCCCCCAAAAAGATATGTTCATATTCTTTCGACGGCAAAGCCTTTCTTAAAGCATTTTTAAGTGAAAGACCGGAAGCACGGGTTAGATTTCTGGGATTAGGGAACGAGTTCTCCTTTTTTATTTGCTGGATTTTGTCAGCATTGTTTACTGTAGCTGAAATATCTTTAATAAGCGGCTCATAAGTTTTGAGTAATTCATTATCTATTTTTTTTAAACAAGTTTTTTCTTCTTCACTAAAACAAAAACAGTATTTTGCTTTAAAATACTTCGTACCAAAAGGTTTACCAAGTTCTGCACTTAGTTTTTCTTCAAGCTCGGTTGTATCAATAATTCCTGTTTTCTCGTTGCCTGTTTCAATAATAAACCAAACTGGATTATATTTTTTTCCATAATTATAATTTTTATCCAATATAATACAGTTTGACATATATGATTGTGGATAATATGCATTAGGCTGTATGGGTTGTCCGCGTCTGCTTTCTAAACATGGTTCGGTATTTATTTCTAAAAACCAGTGGATATTATCAACAAAAACTGATATTGCCCCGAAATTAAACGGTTTCGGTGTTTTTTTTACAATTTCCCGCAAAATTTGATGTTCCGATTTATCAACATGCAGAGAATAATTCCCGTACTCATCAGTTCGAGCGCTCGATATATCTGACTTAGCGTCATAGGAACCGTCCTTTAGATACTTTTCCAAATCCGGATACTTCGCAATGATTTTATTGTTCGTATCACCACTGACATTAAAAGTTATTAACCCCATATCATCATATGTTATACCGAGTTTCTCAAACACCTTTTCGACATAATCAAGAGTGTCTTTAAAAAGTAGGTCGTTTTTGAAATCGACAACAAGCTGTTTGAATATACGCATTTATGTTACCTCTTAAAGTTTAAATAGTTATAGTTAATGTAGATTATATAAATTCGTTACTTAGACTTTTTTAATAGATGTCATAACTAATATTAATTATATAACATGAAAGGATATGATTCAAGAAGTCAAAAGTAAATTTTATCTATAATTTAGAGATAAAGGTTTACTTTTGTTTTCTTGAATAAAATGCTTTCATATCATATAATAATTGTTAGCATTTTATTGCTCTTTACATTTCACTATACAGAGGAATAGAACTTATTTTGAATGATAACCTTGCATAATTGAAATCAAAAATGCAAGGATTTTTATTTATTCTCCTGTTAAACTGTTTTTAGAGAAGAGGGATACGCATGAAATGGGATGAACGGCTTAACAAAGCAATAGATTATATTGAGGCAAACTTAGAAGATGAAATTGATTTGGCTAAGGTTGCTAATATAATGTGCCAATCAAAAGTGAGTTTCCAACGTACATTTTCGTTGATTATGAATATTTCAATAAATGAATATATTCGGAAAAGGCGTATGACGTTGGCAGCTATTGAACTACGGAACAGTACGGTAAAAATTATTGATTTGGCTTTAAAATTTGGTTATGAATCACCCGAATCGTTTACACGCTCATTTAAGGATATATTTGGAATATCTCCTTCGGCGGCTCGGAATAAAAACATACAACTTACTTTATTTCCGCGTATCACTTGCCTACTAACATTAAAAGGAGAAATTCAGATGGGAAACAAAATTGAAAACATGAATGGACAACCAATCAACTGGAAAGGATTTGATTGGGCAACTTGGTCAACGCCGGAAGATTTGACGAAAGTATTTGATAATTGCATCAATACGACAATAAAATGGAAGGAAGCGGGTCATAAAACCATTTTGGATTTGGGCGCTGGTCTTGGTCAAAATGCTATACACTTTGCGAAGCATGGGTTTAAAGTAAGTGCGATTGAAATTTCTGATTATGCGGTCGAATATATGAAGAATTGGGCGGAAAAAGAGAATCTGAAAATTGATGCAGTAGTAGGAGATATGCACTCTTTGCCGTATGATGATAATTCTTTCGACTGCTTATTTGAATATCATGTTATACGGCATACGAATTCGATAGGCATGAAAAAAATAATAAAAGAAATTGAAAGGGTCGTTAAACCAGGCATGAAGTATATTTAACATTCATTTCAAAGGACAGTAATGAATTTACAGAAAAATGGTGGTAGGAGCTGGATGAAAATACAATGATAAGCCAAAATCCGTCAGAAAAAGGCGTTCCGCATTTTTATGCCGATTTAAATGACATCAATGAGCTGTTAATTAATTTTAATATCGATAATATAAAACATATAGGGTATTTTAACGATGACAGCTTTGTAAAACAAAAGCATTATTATGTTAATGCAAGAAAAAAATAAAATAATAAGCATGCTAAACAAGTATAGCAAAGAATTATTAATCACCGAATATATAGACGAAATGTTTTGATTTTAAATAAGTGCAATTTCAGATTTGATGAAGCAAGCTAGATAAAAACAGTCTTGATATGTATACGCCTTTGGATTTATTTGTATGTATAGAGGAAGTAAATAAACAAAAATAATTTTGAAAATAATCTTTGTCCTATCTTGACACCTGCTCTAGCTAGGACAAAGATTATTTTCAAGTTATTTTTAAGAGCTACATTTTTACATCAGAAATAAAGTATTATTTTGATTCTTGTAAAATATCCCTTCATATTATATAATAATTACTAGTTATGGACACTATTGATAAAAAATTTAAGTAACGAATTTATATTTTCGGATAATCGGAATTTTGTAGCAAACCGTTAGAAAGGTAACTTAAGTATGGAGTTATATAACGTCATTAAAAAAAGTAGAAAGAGTATTATTATCATTCTAATTCTGCTGTTAATCGGTATAGTAGCAAGTGTCTTTCTAATACTGCAAAACAGCAAGAGCAAGGATATTCTTGCTGAAGCTGAATTTACATTCTTGATGTTTCAAGTGGAGAACGGATTTATTGATATTGAAAATTTAAATGATAGTGAATACATAGAGTTAGGGAAAAAAGCCGCTGAACTTATCAATCGAATCGGAGAGGTGGCAACAGAAAAAGAACATTATTTCAGAAACTATTTTTCACGCGCACCACAGTCGCTTACTGATATGATAGACGCAATTAAAAATGGTGATTCGTTGTTCAAGTGGCGGCTAATGCTTCCGGGAGATACCGTGTTTCATATGTATGGCGAAGACGGAGAGTTTAACGTAAAGTTTCTTTCGGAAGACGGATTTTTCGAGGCGATTTATGATAAGAATGGCGATTTGCTGACAAAAGACAACAACCCGCTAAACATGGGTACATTTAATTATGGAAGTTCGATTATTGATAAAAACAAACACACCCAATTTGATGTGAGTACATACTTCAAATGGGGTAATTCCGCTGAAGATACGCGGCGTTTCCTAAAGACAGACCCAACTATAAACGATCACCTTGAACCGCAAGGGTTTCATGAAAACCGCGAAGCTGTTGAGCGGTATAAAGAACTATATAAATCGGTTTATGGCAAGGATTATGTAGAATTATTTGAATAACCAACAAGTTCGTTGGAACATGTTGGATTCAACGCTTAGATTGGGTAATGGCATTCTAATAATTCGGGAAACGAACAAAATAAGCAAGACTTTCGTTCTGCTTATTAGTGGAGGTGTTCATTGATATATAAACATACTTTATCTAGTTCTGTTATGTTATCAAACATAAATTCTCCATCATGAAATACGGGGAACGGTTTATCCTAAATCGGCGTTAGATGCGTTGATGTTAAAATTCGAAGAAGCGTTGAAGCCGTGCGATTCACTTCCGTCAACCGTATGCCACATCGACTTAGCCAAAAAGAACATTATCATCGAAGGTGACAATCTTACGCTTATTGATTGGGACTGCGTTTACGCTCTGCCTTGGGTCTGTGAAATCGCACGCTTAAAAGTCTTGATGCACCAGAGATATCCTCAAGATATGGCTGACGAAATATAATTCAGATAGTCAAATATAAATTTTTTAATGATTTGAAATATACATTTAAAAATAATTTTTAAAATTCTTTGTCCTACCTTGAGCAGGTGTCAAGATAGGACAAAGATTATTTTCAAAATTATTTTTGTGTATAAGGTCATAAGACTTTTGGAATTAATGATTATACTCTTATGAACTATCTCTTTTTTTCCACAAAATTCAACCATTCATCTTTTGTAAAATTTGAGCACATGCCTATGGATTGAAAATAACAAATGGCATTAATAACCAGTGGTATTACTTTTTTATAATCACTTATTGATAATTGAACCATAGCATTCTCCCTAAATATAACTGTAATAACATTACTATAGTCCAATTATCATCAATTTACAAGATAAAAAACGATTATAACCAACTATGTCTAATATAAAATATTTTATTAATTATTACCAGTACAAGGCATCTAACCGAAAATTTTTGACATATTATATAACTAAGATTTAAAATCACCATTGTATCCACTAATGCTTATTAACATAAGTTAGTCAAGTTGCAACCTCATTGTAGTATACTTTGATTCATGAAATCCAATTTTTTTATAAAGAGACTCCCCGTCATTTGTCGCAAAAAGGTCGATACTTAATACCCCGCAGAACTTTGATGCTTCAATAATTTTGAGGATTACTTTTGTTGTGATACCTTGTCTGCGATGTTGAGGATACGTTAAAACATTCAATAATATGCCTGTTTTACCCGAAATAAAAGCTTGATTTGCAGGTTTTTCGGAGATTGCTAGATAAGCAACACACATGATCTCGTTATTTTTTCAACAATAATACCAATAAATGTACCATCTGATAAATGTTTACGGAAGTAATGTCGAAGCTGTTCCTCTATCTTTTCCTTTTCTTCAGGCAAAATATTCCCCGCACTGCTAACTCCAGAAGGAGAAGAAAATGAATAATGTGTTTACGGCCCCTGGTTGGATTGCAAGAACTGAAAAGACATATAGCATTTCGAGATTATTTACGCTCACACCTAGAGGACAGAGATTGGTATGGCTCAGTAAAAATGCTTGCTTCAAAGCGTTTTCCCGAAGATATTAACAGCTACATGATAGCAAAAAGGCCATGTGCAATGGAAATCATCCACAAATGTACATTATAAGCACTCACTACCTTGCGGCTCATTTCTCACATATACATAAGTATCGAGATTATCGACAGCAAAAAGCAAAGCTGGTGAAGAATTATGTATTTTCTCAGAGTTAGAACAAAATAAACCTGTATGGTTACATGAAAATACTCTCGTAGGAATTGCTTGGGCTGATTTTAGAGGTACATACTATATCTGCACCAAACAAGAAAATGATGAAATTTTTGAGATTATTTTAAGTGACATTGAATCGGAAT
Organism: Holotrichia oblita; assembly: GCA_023690525.1. Lineage (NCBI taxonomy): Eukaryota > Metazoa > Arthropoda > Insecta > Coleoptera > Scarabaeidae > Holotrichia > Holotrichia oblita. The sequence continues at coordinate 40,428 of JALQSN010000131.1, read as the reverse complement.
TGCCACAAGGAAAAGAATTGTGGCTGTGGCAGTGTGAAACAAATACGGATAGAGAAGCTGTTTTAAAAAAGAAAAATTACAGTACAAACGGTTGGTATATGTTCTATGGTCGAAAATCTCTTGTAGATTTTTCACCTTTAATTAATTTACCAAATGGTTATGCAATAAGAGAGCTTGATGAAATGGATTTACCAGCCAAGGTTGAATTGATGCACGTTTCTATGGGTGATAACGATTCAAGGACAGTTGATAAATATCGTAATATGCAAAAAAGCCCTGTATATGACAAGCGAACAGATTTAGTGGTAGTTGATTGTGACAACACTATTGTCGCCTTTATAAACGGCTGGTTCGATAAAACAAATGCCATTGGAGCGATTGAACCCTGCGGAACATCAGAGGAACACGCTGGAAAAGGTTTAATGACAGCTTTAATGATACTTGGTAATTATCAGCCTTTTCGGTTCAAATGAATCCATAAACCCTTATGCGATGATACCATTTAGCTGGAGGGAGAGAGCATTTATTTTTCTTGCTTTTGGGACAATTCCTATGCTATTGGTGAGTATGGCAGTTTATAAGGTTAATGATGTAAAGAATAGGGAATATAAAAAAAGAAGTAGTTAAATAATAATGGAGGGTGAACAGTAACGAGTTATATGCTTTATAACGAAAAAAGTATCTGTTGACTTTAGGTATATAATATGCTATGTTTAAAACAATCTAATAAAAAGCTATGAAAAGAACTAGTAAATATTTTAGATTTTTTAGAGAGAAGATGGCTGGTGAAAATCTTTAATGAAAAAATATTGAACCTATCTTGGAGCTATGGTCCGAACGGCTATTCAAGTAAGACTTATCGGATTCCCGCCGTTATAAGGGAAAGTATCAGGTGTTTTACGCCTCGTACGGTTAAGTGCAGAGTTTTTCTGAATTTAGGTGGTACCACGGACTGTTTTGTTCGCCCTAAGTTGATTATTTCAACTTGGCCTTTTTTTTATTTGATTAAAGTATAATATAGGAGGTAATGAAATGAAAGTTGAAAAGCTTGTAGGTGAGCGTTTCAAAGAAAGACCGTCAGATTGTGTCATTGACAGTCATGCCTTGATCTTGCCGCGGCGGATATATTAAGTATGTTGCCAATGGAATTTTTTCTCTGTATACACCGCTTCGTCGCATTACGAGAAAAATTGAAAAGATTATCCGTGAAGAGATGGATGCTATTGATGGGCAGGAAGTTCTGTTCCCTGTTGTTTTGCCAGGTACACTCCTGGAAGAATCTGGCAGGTATACAAGCATTGGAAGTGAGCTTTTGCGTTTTAAAGATAGAAATAATAGGCCGATGCTTTTAGGAATGACGCACGAAGAATCTGCTGTACAGTTAGTTCGTGAATACGGCAACAGCTATTTAAAATATCCTTTTATGATATACCAAATTCAAACAAAGTTCAGAGACGAAGCTCGTCCTCGCGGCGGTCTTTTAAGAGTACGGGAATTTACAATGAAAGATGCTTATTCATTTCATACTACGCAAGAAGACTTGGAAGAGTACTACAACAAATGTTATCATGCTTATAAAAGGATATTTAAAAGAGTAGGACTAAAAAATATTTTTGTGGTTGCATCTGATTCCGGGATGATGGGAGGTAATATTTCACATGAATATATGCTGTTAACGCCTATAGGTGAAGACTCGATTGCCATTTGCTCCGAATGTGATTACTGCGCCAATATGGAAGTCGCTGAAAGTATTGTTGAGAATGAACGATTAGGTTTTTCAGAAGCGTTGAAACTTATTCATACACCTGACATTCATACAATTGATGAAGTGTGTAGCTTCTTAAGTACACCCCAAGAAAAATCTTGCAAAGCAGTTGTATATCAGAAGAACACGGACGATGCATATATCATTTTGTTTATTCGCGGTGATTTAGACATTAATGAAACAAAACTTATAAACTATATAGGGGAAGAACTTCATCCTGCAACGATTACAGATGATTGCGGGTTACAAGCAGGATATATTGGGCGTTATAATCTCAATAGTAATTATATCGTTCTTTATGACAGATCTCTTATTAATACAAATAACCTTACCTGTGGCGCTAATGTTGCCGAATATCATTATACAGGCTTACAGCTTGAGCGAGACTGCGGCGATGTTGAATATCATGATTTCGCCAAAATTCAAGAGGGTGGGATATGTCCTAAATGTGGAAAGCATTCTATTTCCATTTCTCGTGGTATTGAGGTCGGGCACATTTTTCAACTTGGAATCAAGTATTCAAAGGCGATGAATATGCTATATCAAGAGAAGGACGGAAGCTTGCAATATCCGCTTATGGGATGTTACGGAATAGGTGTCGGGCGTTTGACAGCATCAATATGTGAGGAGCATCACGACGAATATACCTAATATACCGCTTTCTATTGCACCTTGGTCAGTGCATATTTGTTGTGTTCGAGCTGATAATCCTGAGGTGAAGGCATATGCGGATTCGCTTTATAAGGAGTTGCAAAATCGCAGTATTGAAGTGCTTTATGATGACAGAGTTGTTAGTGCTGGAATTATGTTTTCAGATGCTGATTTGTTGGGTGTACCTATTAGATTAATCGTAAGTCCTCGCAATATGAAAGACTCTTGCTGTGAAATCGTTTCAAGAGACAAAAAGATTAATATGAGAGTAACGCTTTCTGACGTTATTACTGAGATTCAATCATTAATCAATGTTAGTACAATATAAGTATTAATTGGTACAATGGTGATTTTGTTTACCAAACACAGTTGTAGTTTTTTTGCTAAGAGATACATTGCTCCCATATCTAGCTTTCAAATACTGGAATAAAGATAAAACAAAACTAGCTGTTCCGTTAATGATTGGCAGAAAATATCTCTCTCAATTTGGTAATGGCGATGAACTATATAACCGCATTAGTGATGGAGTATATACCGCCTTATATAATTGTCAGAAGTCTTTAAAACTTTTTCAAAGCTTAGCTGTTTCTTATATAAGAGATTCATTTTATGATAATATGGATGTATTAGAAAAAGCAAAAGCACTTTTATCCTCCATACAACAACCCGAAATTTGTGTTATTGAATCCGGTGTGCATGGAACAATGCCATTACTCCTGAAAAACTGTGATGAACGGATAAATTCAATTAAACTTTATACAACTTTGCCTTGGTTATATGATTCATGGAATGGATGCTTTTACACCAAACAATATGAAAATTTACGGTTATTTGAAACACTGTATTGTCAAGATTTGCTGTTTACTTTTTCTTCATTGAAAGATAATTCTTTTTTTACAAGAGAAATTGTAAATGATGAAATAAAAAATGAGTCGATGTTGGAACTAGAACAATGGAACAATCTTATCAGAGTTTAGTTCCTGTTCAAAATAGGCATTTTTTATTGTAAGCTGTCAATGTAAGATAAATAAAGAAATTGAAATAGGTAAGCCTTTAATTGAAATCAGGTACTTGTTAGTAAAGTCGCTATTAATATAAAATTTAAGTAGCAAATATAATGATATGATTCGTCGAGATGTTTATCCCTTAGTCATATATGATTGTTTTAGAGAGGAGGGATAATATGTATAATGATACAATGAAAACAGTTCTTGATTTTATCGATGAAAATATAAAAGAAAACATAACCATTGAAAAGCTGGCTGAAGTGGCAAATTATTCCACTCCACACTTTTTCCGGCTTTTTCTTTCGAATATGGATATGACACCGATGAACTATGTACAAAGGCGTAAATTGTATTTTGCGGCAAAAGAGCTTGTCATCAGCGATAAAAAGATAATAGATATAGCGTTTTCATACGGTTTTGAATCGCATGATGTTTTTACTCGTGCTTTTAGACGATATTACAGAGTGTCGCCAAGTGAGTTTCGGAAAAGCGGAGAGAATCTTAACGAGTTTTACCGTATAAACAGCTATTGTATCTCTGATTATGCAATTCCAATATTTCTCCCTCTTAAAAATCAAGTAAAGGAAGATAATACTATGTCAGAGAAGCAACATGATGTTAAAATCGTGACCTTGCCAGAAATCAAGCTAATTGGCATCGAACGGAAAATAGGAGACGGAGAGTGTGCATTCGAGGCGTTTTACAACGTTTATGACCGTATATTTCGTAATGCACCAAACAGGGTTTACCCTGATTCTACCAATGCCACTTACGCTCTTTCCGAATTGATGCCCGATGGCGAGCTATATGTATTATATTGGTATTGAGGTCACAAGCCTTGACGATATTCCTGATGGAGCAGTAGGAAAGGTATTGCCGTCACAATTACATGCTGTTATCGGCTATGACGGCGGTCTTGATTACAGGGATATAACTGACTATTTTTATCAAAAATGGTTCGAGGAAAACACATATAAAACAGGGCATTTAATGGATTATCCCTATTGTACGGTTGAATACTATGCACCGAATAAAGACTGTGAGATATATGACGAGCGTATATATGTTCCTATAAGGGAAATGGATTATGAGATTGTTGATATTCCCAAATATAACGGTCTATATTATCGCGCTGTCAAGGAATGTGGCGGCAATGCAAAAAACGAAGCGTTTGATGTGATGATTAAATGGGCGTCGGAAAATAATTTATTCGATAAAGGTGAAGTAAAGCTTGAGGTGTATTACGGCTGCGCCGAGGACGACAAGGTTTTTTGTGAAATATTTTATAAAATGGATAATCAGTCGCAATATAAAATAAATGATAAAATCAAAACGAAAACCTATCCGCAAAAGAAATATTTTCATACATCAAGCATACATCATTTCTTAGAGCCAAATAGCCGAGCTATATGGCGATTTATTAAACAGAACAATAAATTGAATTTTTCAGATTCGGGAGCACCTGATTATCGTCCTTATTTTGAGGAATATAAGCTAGATAAAAACAGTCTTGATATGTATACGCCTTTAGATTTATTTGTTTGCATAGAGGAAATATAATATAAATCGGATTTTACTAATTTAAAAAACAATTTAGAATTGTGTTCCGAGCGACTTAATCTCATTGCTATATTCCGTCACCTTAATATTTTTTGAAAATCGGACATCAAAAGCTTATCTCAATGGATTTTGATGTCCGATTGAAAACGCATATGCCATGTTCTTGTATGTACAAAACCATTAGCGGCGTACAACGTTTTTATGACAGTATATTCAATAATAACGATGGTGATTACTAATGCAATCCTCTCTGAATAAGGATGTATTTATTATACATCCTCTAAAGCAAATAATACGTTACAATTCACACCTAATGTCATTTAGTTAAGCAAAACAATCTGTCATTCTGAGCGTAGCGAAGAATCTTTATACTTGCTAAGATAAGATTCTTCGTCGTTGCACTCCTCAGAATTACAAGCAGTTTTGCTTAACTAAATGTAGAGTATGTCTTGTTTATAATATGAATTTCCATCATTAAGAGGTTCAAAACTATTATGAATAATTTAAGTAATAAACTTTACGAAGCGGTATTAATAGAAAGCTATATACCTTATTCTATAAAATATTTAATCCACAATGTTGATTTTGCAAAAGATATAGAGGCATTATCTCGCAACTATAAAAATCTCATAAAAAATAATTACTAAATTATAGGGTTATAATAAAAGAAGGCATACACGGTCACATTAGTATATTGTCTTTGTCTTATCATGACAGTGGCTTATTTATTGTAAGTCAAATTTTCAACCTATAGCATAAGTATATAGATTATTCCAGCACAAACGGAAATGGAACATCAATAGATTCTATAGTAAAATATATAAATAGTATAGGGATTGAAAACAAATATTTGCCAAGAGATACTAAACTAAAATTAGAACTTAAAGCCCATTGCCTCATTTTGGAGACAGTCATTACGTCTTGCTGTACAATATACATGGCGATAAAGCTTATATTGCCGATCTGTAAAGTTATAAGCAATGAAAATCTGCAAAAATTATTAGATACCGCAGTATAAGCACGATATAGTGTACGGTTTAAAGTCCCTAAGAAGTTGATTTTTATCAACATTGCGGCTTCACTATTGGAGAAAAAACGCATATGTTTATTACGTCGTTATGGACATAATAAGCATTAGTGGGGACAATGGTGATTTTAAATTTTAGATATAAAATTTAACCAGATGGTTTGATGCTTGGCTGTTTAAAGGAGATGCTAAAGTGGATACATTAATATTTAAGAAACTTGACTATGCTTGATAAATGTAGTATAAACAGATTTATATAATATATGGAGGGAAAATATGAAATATACAAAAAGCAATTTATACGATATGCAAAATCTCGATGAAATATATGATTTACTAATTGAGAATCATACGAATCCCAAAACTCGCTTTCATCCATCTGCTGGAGATTTTTCGTTTCTTGTAAATTTTGAAGAAGAACTTGACGATTTTAAATCAAAAGCATTTCAATGGAGAGATAATGAAAATACTCTCGTAGGAATTGCTTGAGCCGATTTTAGAGGTACCTACTATATCTGCACCAAACAAGAAAATGATGAAATTTTTGAGATTATTTTAAGTGACATTGAATCGGAATTGCCACAAGGAAAAGAATTGTGGCTGTGGCATTGTGAAACAAATACGGATAGAGAAGCTGTTTTAAAAAAGAAAAATTACAGTACAAACGGTTGGTATATGTTCTATGGTCGAAAATCTCTTGTAGATTTTTCACCTTTAATTAATTTACCAAATGGTTACACAATAAGAGAGCTTGATGAAATGGATTTACAAGCCAAGGTTGAATTGATGCGCATTTCTATGGGAGATAACGATTCAAGGACAGTTGATAAATATCGTAATATGCAAAAAAGCCCTGTATATGACAAGCGGACAGATTTAGTGGTAGTTGATTGTGACAACACTATTGTCGCCTTTATAAACGGCTGGTTCGATAAAACAAATGCCATTGGAGCGATTGAACCCTGTGGAACATCAGAGGAACACGCTGGAAAAGGCTTAATGACAGCTTTAATGAATTACCTTTTTGATATATACAAAAAAAATGACATTACCGATGTTTATATTCCTCACGGCGGTTTATGTACATATGAAGATGAGAACGATGATGCTATGCGGTTATATAAAAAGCTGGGTTTCAATCAAGAATATAGGATGTATATCAGAATAAAGAATTACAATATTTCTGAACATGACGAATACGAAAATCAAGCACATTCTGAGTTCTGTCGGTTATAAGCATTTTTTAGTGTAATTAAGTTTTTTAATTTATGAAATGATTTGGATTAATATTACTCAGGTGGTAATAAATCGTATATTTTCAAGCTTAAAACACATATATTCAAGCTTGGAACAAGCTTGATTTTCACAGCTATAAAACAACGATTTTTAACCGCCTGAGTAATAGTATAAGCATTATTGGGGACTACGGAGATCTTAAGATATATTTTATAAAATTTATAAACTGCGTAGGAGAGCAATATGATTGAAGAAATGAAAAAGCAACTAAGTGGATATGAAATTATCCCAATAACAATACAAAACTTTGAGCAAGTTTTCCAAATATATGATACTAACCAAGATTTCTTTCTTTTGACACAAGGTGAAAAGTATGCTGTCGTCATGGCAAGGCACATAGAATGAGCATAGTAATGTTGACGAAGAATAGGAATCATTAAAGTAACGAATTTAAATATTTTAAGAAAGGAATAAAATATGAATCGGACGAGACTTGCAAAGATTGTTTCTAACGCTGTATATTCTTTTGGTTCGCTTATTGCCTTATACTTGGTAATTATCAGCCTTTTCGGTTCAAATGAATCCATAAACCCTTATGCGATGATACCATTTAGCTGGAGGGAGAGAGCATTTATTTTTCTTGCTTTTGGGACAATTCCTATGCTATTGGCGTGTATGGAAGTTTATAAGGTTAATGATGTAAAGAATAGGAAACATAAAAAAAGAAGCTTCGTATTTATCTTTTTGCCTGTATTTATTTGCGCTACTTGTGCATTATTTATAATCGGTGTGTTACTTTTAGGTTTCATAAATTCCATTCATAAACATTAGTGGGTACAATAAATTATGCTATATATTCGGTGATAAATAATGGAGGTAATAATAATATGACAAGTATATATTTTGTTCGTCATGCACAGCCTGATGACGGTTGGGAAGATGATAGAACTAGACCATTAACATTAATTGGTATAGAAGATAGAAAAAGGGTTACAGAAGTTCTTGAAAAAATTAATATTGATATTTTTATCTCAAGTCCATATAAAAGAAGTACAGACACCATATCGGATTGTGCAAATAAGTTGAAAATGAAGATACATACTGATGAAAGACTTAAAGAGCGCAAACAAGGTATAAAAAGCAGGATTTTTTGGAAAAACGTTGGGAAGATTTCAATTTCTGCGAGGAAAATGGAGAAACACTTGGTAGTGTTCAAATGAGAAATATTAGTGCATTAAAAGAAATATTGAATAATTATAAAGACAAAAATATAGTAATCGGAACACATGGAACAGCTTTAAGCACAATTATGAATTATTTCGATAATTCTTTTAATTGCAATTATTTTAAAAGAATTTGGCTATGTATGCCGTATATTATTCGGCTTGATTTTGAATCTGAAAGAATAATAAGTAAAGAAGAATTATTAAGTATTGAAAGAGGATACTGAACTAAAATTAGAACTTAAAGAAGATAATGTAATATGCGTATGGTGGCAAAATTTACCTAAATACATAAATACATAAATAAAATCCCATTGCCCCATTTTGGAGACAGTCATTACGTCTTGCTGTACAATATACATGGCGATAAAGCTTATATTGCCGACCCTGAAAATTACACTGGGACAATAAAGCCTATGCGTCTTGATAAACTGATAAAAAAAGTAGACGGACTTCCTTCCTATGTTACTTATCCGTACATTTCTGTTCGGTTTTAATAGACGAATATTATAAGAATTTGTAAATAAACAACGTAAATGTATTCTGTTTCTACCTGTGCCAAAAGGTTATGACTATTATGATATTCCAACAAAACAAGCGACTTATGCAATTTATACAATAAATAAACATAATGGAGATATTGGAAAAGCGTATTTTTTTACACGTGACCAAATATTAAGTGAAGGTATAAAAATTCCATATCCTCATGCTTATTGGCATGCAAAAGTTTATACAGATGGTCGCCCAAATGATTGACATACTGCTTTCTATTCATGTAATGATGGCGTTAAACCGCATATGACGATTTCCACACAGCTCATATCATGGCTGAAAGAAAAAGTTCATTCATACAACAGTTAGTCGTTAAGTGCTTTTATTTATATTACTCATAATAATAGTGTTGTTAGCTTTTGATAATATCGTAGCATTTATTATTACAATAATTATTTGCCCTATTCGACTTTTACTTTAATATGTGATACCAATAATTACTCATCAACAAAAAAATAAGGCTCTTCTTGGGTATTGTATTATCGACGATGCAAGACAACAGTAGAATTATTAGTAGTTGCGCATCTGCCGTTCACAGCATGAGAGTTGTTTTAAATAATCGATTTTTTCTCAATATATGTTTAAGTCATTCTTGGTTTTAGACATGGAAAATGTAATTAAATTAAGCTATAATAAGCTCGTAACGTTACAAAATGAAATCAGGAGTAATTAACATGAACATTGGATCATCTATCAAAAAATTAAGAATTAAACATGGCTTAACACAGCAACAGCTAGCGGACTATTTAAATGTAAGTATGCAGACAATATCAAGGTGGGAAACTTCGGTAACATATCCTGATGTTGTTATGTTACCAATTTTGGCAAGATATTTCCATGTTACTGTTGATTACTTGTTAAATATTGGAGGAAACATTATGAAAACCATTGAATCTAACAGATTGCTCATCAGAGAATGGAATGAAAATGATGCGGTTGAGTTGTTTGAGATGAAACGTAAATCAAGTAATTTTATGAATTATTTAAAATTAAACAATTTAGACGATGCTTTAGATTCCATTAAAATATGGAAAGAGTATCAAGAAATGTACCCTGTTATCTTAAAAGAAACAAGCAAACTTATAGGAATCGTCGGGCTTGTTGACATAAACAGATATAAAGGATACAGAGAATTGGAATTAAATATCTGTGATAAATACAATGATATAAGCTATGTCATAGAAGCACATAAACTAATATTAGATTACGGGTTTAATGAACTTGGATTGTTAGTTGCTTTTTCATATTGTACTTGACGAGGAAATATTAAAGCAAGCCTTGCTAAACACTGGATTTGTTTACGAAGGGACTTTACGAAAATTTGGCAGAGATATGAGTGATAGAATGAGATATTCTGTTATTAAAAACGAATATCTTTCTTAATAAACATTTTTAGTGTAAGTTGTATTTTTAATCGATAGCATGATTATGTAGATTAGCTGTATTGGACTCATGTAGAAACTAGAAGCGATGATTGATTACAAAATCATCGCTTCTAGTTTCTACATAGTAAATGAATTTTGTTTCAAGAGCAATGGTGAAATATAGAATATTTTTCTGGAATATATTTCTCTTTAGAGATATTTAATTTTGTCTACTTGAATAAAATATTTTCATAATATATAATTAATATTAGTTAGGACGATTGTCAATAAAATATAGTTTAGATTTCTTCACTAAACGTGAAAGCGGCGGTAAAAAGTCACCACTAACAGTAACGTTAACAGATGGCAATCTTGCCGAACGCCTTATAAATGTTTTAAATCACTATCCATTTAAAGTAGAAAGCGATAATAATCTGAGAAAGCTATATTTCAATAAAGATTATGATCGTTTTGAATCCGAATGTTTAAAACGAACAAAAGGTAGTATTTTTTTATTACGCTCAAACTGCTTTTTGCGGGTAAAAGACATATTGCTCCTACGCCCTCACTTTTGAGGTCTGAAACCCTTGATTTACGCACATTTTTAGACGTTATATAACGTTGTTCAAATTTATTTCATAGAGTGCCTCCAAAGAGAAGTAAAAACAAGTGAAAAATTGACAATACAGCCATCACATATATTATAGCATTTGAAAATGTAGACGTAAAACCGTTGTCACTGTGTTTTCTAAAACAAAAATGTATGAATGAATGAGCCATTAAGAAAACATCAACAATTATTTGCAAAATGAAGTTAGGTTTCGTTCCTCCGTATATCAAGATATAAAGAGCAATAAAATACAAAGGCAAATGTAACATGGTGAATACTTTATATGCTTTTTCTTCAGCCATATCTTTTAATATAATAAACATTTTCCATTCTCTTGCACGAACAGCATCCATTTCATGCATCAATAAAAGAGAAAAAATTACTGAAAACAAAATTGTACTCATTATCATTCACCACCTAATGCTTATTCGGTACGCGACATATCTCTGTCCATTTCGTCACTTTTTAATACAGATAGATTAACATTTGGATAACTACACAACACACTATCTAAATATTGTATCCCGCAAAAATACTTACATATAGAAGTATTTTTAACCGCACATTTGTGTTCAGTTGTTTTGTCCTCTACATTCCAAGGGCATTTTGAATCACCCCATTCAGGCATACTAAAATCAATATCCATGTTAGAACCTTTGAGCTTCTTTACTCTGCTATCCATTTTTTCCTCCATTATATAAATACCGTAACCATACGCCCCGACGCTCACCTGCGCAGAAAAGAAATTTACCCAAAACAAAATGCCGCCGATAATCTCGCTAATACTGTCTGCTTATACTGTAATAGGCTAAGTGTGTTTATTTCCATGCAATTTTGTAACTGCCCTCATGGGATTTTGTCACTACCTTAATTGTATAATCTGCATCGTTATCTACAGTTACGCTAAAGGAACCTGTTTTCAGAGTGTTCCCTTTATATGCTCTGTTACCTGCTTCATCAACAATACTTAATGCGACTTTACCAGTATTTGTAACGATCTCAACTTTTATTTCCGTGTTCGCCTTTAATGTTACAGTCTTTGAACGCTCGCCAGAAAATTTGTCATAACTCATTTCCATACTTGTATCCGTATCATTGAGCTTTTCATTTTTAAGCGTTTCGTTTGAACAGCCAGTAAAGGAAAACATAAGCACCATAATAACCAAAATAAAAGAAAATTTTTTTTTCACTAAGATACCTCCCCAAATTGTATTTAATTATGTATACGGTAAAACTAAGGTTATGTTTATTACGCAGTATATAAATTCGTTACTTAATTTTATTAATAGATGTCATAACTAATACTAATTATATAGTATGAAAGGATATGATTCAAGTAGTCAAAAGTAAATTTTACTTCTGATTTGTAATATACTTCTGAAATGATTAGTATATTGTCTGTGTCTTATTTTGACAGTGGCTTATTTATTGTAAATCAATTTTTTTACCTATAGCATAATTATATAGATTAAATGTGTTAAACTCATGCGGAAGCAATAGAATCGTCAATTTATTATAAAATCGCCGTTTTTATTGTCTAATTTACTAAATGCCATAGTATATGAATTGGTCATAGAGGGGATTATTTCTGTCAGTTTATTCGATTCTTCCGCAAATTCATGTTTTGGTACAATATGTAACATCTCTAAGTATCATTAATACTGGATTTATTTTTTTCCAAAAGATTAAATTACGAAAATATGAGGAAGAACCCATTCCGCTTTGCTGGGTTATCAATTTAACAATTATACAGAATTACTTTTTACCATTCTCATAAAAAAAGGTCATAGGGTTCTTCATGACTACAGGGAAGGTTTGTAAAATGGGACTTTGATTTTACTTAAATATCGTGTATAATGCAAGGATAGTAGAATCTTTTTACTCTGCTAGTAATGCCGGTGCGACATATACGCAAACTTTTGATGTTCGATTTTCAGAAAATATTAAGGTGACGGAGCATAGTTAAAATGGCTTTGTGCATTGATTATCGGAATTATTGGCGGTGTAACATAGGGGATGCTTGTAAATATGTGTATTATATGGTATATAAGAGTAGGGAAAATCGGTTCAATGTAACCGAATATTTATGTAATCGACAGGAGGAAATAGTGGAGATAACAATAAATGGAATATACAAACACTTTAAAGGGGACTATTATTTAGTTGAAGATATTGCCACACACAGTGAAACAGAAGAAAAAATGGTTGTTTATAGGGCATTATATAACGATACTTGTTTATATGTTAGACCTTATGATATGTTTATGGAGAAAGTTGACAAAGAAAAATATCCTCAAGCAACTCAGGAGTATAGATTTGAATTACAAAATATAAAGAGTGTAAAAAAGCAATAATAGTTCTTTAATGGTCATTTATGGGTTTTACTTTGTTCTATTTTGACACCTGTTCAAGGTAAGACAAAGAAATTTATAAATTATCTTTAAAGTATATTTCAAATCAGAAAAAAATTTACTTTCTACTACCTGAATTATATTGCTTCGTATTATATAATTATTACTTGTTACGATTTTGAATATTACAAAGATATTGTAGTTTAACAAAATTCATTTGCTATAAAAAACAGAAACAACGATTTTGTAATGAATCGTCGCTTCTGAATGAGTACAACGCAGTAAATCTTCATAATCATGCAACAGAGTGAAAATTAGATTTGCACTAAAAATGCTTATTATCGACAATATAAAAACTAAAAAACAATAAATTTATATCAAAGAACAAATATCTTTGTATATTTTAATCGCCGCTTCTTCCATAAAATTAAGTATGTCGTCATACAGAATATGTTTGCTCGGATTTTTATATTCACTTTCGTTTTTATCAAATGATTCCTGTACGCCGTTATACCATGCCATAACTTCCTCTGCTGATACTAACCCATCAATTCCTATTGGTCTGCATTTTGAAAAATATTTCCATATTTCGGATTTGTATTCATATTTTTTATATAACTCAAAATCCAATATACTCATATCTTGAAAATAATCTTCTATTGTCAGGTCTTTCAAGTTTTGTACAGGAATTTTATCCTTACTGTCTGGACGGCAATAAAGGTCAGTAATAATATGAACGCCATATCCTAGATAAAAATCCCGGTATTCATGCGAATTATTTTTTAATATAAAATCCTTTGTGTTATTCATAAGGAGTTCAATATCGTCATGTGTTGAATGTAAATGAGAAATATTTTTATACTCTCTCTTAAAATTTTCACGGCAATGTACGGCATCGGGCGAAATTGACCCTAAATAATAATCTGGAATCTCCTTGATTTTTAATTTATCAAGTAAATTATGAGCAACGCCAAGATGAATCATAGTAAATGGCATAAATTACCTCCTGTGCACAATATAAATACTCGGTTACACTCAACCGGCGCGTTCCTGTTATATTTAACGAAAATACCCCAATGTTGTAAGTTAGATAATCCCGCTAATCAAGATGCAAAGCCGTTTTGAGCAAAGATTACGGCGTTTTGCTTATTGTATACTGCTTTTTGATATTTCGTCAGCGATTATCATCTTACCCATCAACAAGAGTTCCTTAACGTATTCAAGAGTTTTGCCGTCAGGGTTACATAGTACAATCGGTCCGCATTTACAAACTCTGTCTGTAAACAATTTACCTAAAATAATTAAATTCGCTGTGCTATTACATTTACCATAAACACAACAATTTCCCGTTGTGTTTATGTGGTTTAAAATAAATTCCTTTAATTCAACGGTTAAATATTTATCGAATTTTTCAAACCATTTATCGCGTTGGTGCATATTAAAAAAATTCATTGACCATGAATTATCACCAAAACTAAAGGAGCAGATTCTTTTGTTTTTATATTGGACTGCCCGCCAAGATCCCGATTTGGTTATCTCTAATTCATTGTTTTTTATAAAATCGATAAAATCTAAAAAATAATTTAAATATTCTTCGTCAAGCAAAATTGTCGCTTTTTCTTTAAAGTTATAGTTCGCGCTCATACCTGTCCGGCGATCGCTTTTTGAATCCATTCCTTTTCCGTATTTATAACCGGAACAAAGCAATCTAAAATCACATTCGTAAAAACTATTGAATGTAGTCCGTCATCCTTTTTGTCCTTACAATCATAAACATTTTATTTAATGCACGGAACATATTCGGGTATTGCGTGCTAATTATTTCCGCAGTTTTATTTTCTGGTGAATCATTGATATATTTTAATTCAACTCCGGTTTTAGCGAATATATTACCGCAGTAATCTTCCATGCTTATTAAGTTGCATAACTTCTTGTCTTCGATTCTGCCGGATGCGAAGTTTTTTCTTCCGATGATTGGTGTATTACCCAACCAAAGCCACATAAAAATATATTGATTCGGATTAAAATCGTAGCTTTCTGCGTTTTCATACATTTCACTTAATGAATGAAGTAAGAATTGGTATAATTGCCGACAACTTTCAAATAAATCATCGTCCATTAATGTTTTAACTTTATTAGATAATACAAGTTCCTCCGGCAAAATATTTATTCCGCAACGCCAAATATCTTTATGCTTTTTTGAAGGAAATTCTTTTTGAATTTTTTCGAAAATCATCATTACCATCCTCCGTTAAAATAAATTCGTTACTTAAAATTTTATTAATAGATATCGTAACTAAATTATATAGTATGAAAGGATATGATTCAAGTAGTCAAAAGTAAATTATAATTCTGATTTGCAAACTTATGAAAATAATTAGCATATTGCCTTTGTCTTATCTTGAAAGTGGCTTATTTATTGTAAATCGAATTTTTAACCTATAGTATAATTATATAGATTAACTGTGTTAAACTCATGTGGAAATAACTATAGAGAAGGTTTGTATAATGGGACTTTGATTTTACTTAAATATCATGTATAATGCAAGGTATAGTAGAATCTTTTTACCCTACTGGTAATGCTGGTGCGTGATTCTACTAATTTATTTTTTAAATGATTATCTTTTTGAACTGCACACAGGTACACTTAATGAAAGGATGGCTCTTTATTCTAAAGAAAAATGAAGAAAATAAAATTTACATAACATACTATTTAGGAGGTTTTTCTTATGAAGATACCAACAATTCAACAAGCAGACAATATGTTAGCTGAAGCGAAAAGAATGAATCCGGGTCCGTGGATAGAGCATAGTAAATCAGTGAAATTGATAACGCAAAATTAATAGCAGATAAATGTTCCCATATGGATGCGGATTTTGCTTATATTATAGGGTTATTACACGATATTGGAAGACGAGAGGGATTTAAGGATATAATGCATATATTTGACGGATATTACTATTTGGCTGAAAAAGGATTTGATGATGCAACAAGTATTTGTCTGACACATTCCTTTCCTATAAAAGACGTGCATACATATTTCGGTAAATTCGATTGCACACAAGAAGAAATTATTTTTCTACAAAACCATTTGAATGAAAAGGATTATACAGATTATGATAGATTAATTCAATTATGTGATTCTATATCAATGCCACAAGGTGCAGTTTTAATGGAAAAAAGATTTGTAGATGTAGCGACACGACATGGGTTACAAGACTTTACACTAAAAAAATGGCAGTCATATTTAAAACTTAAAGAATATTTTGATGAAAAAGCCAAATGTAATATATACTCTCTTTTGCCTAATATAATTGAAAATACATTTGCTGGTTTAACGTAATGAATAAGCATTTTAAATGTAATGCGGATTTATTAAATTAAAAGAACTAGAAACTCAAATTGTTAATGTTGATTATGATGGTAATGCTGCAAATGTGAACCGTTTTTTAGAGGTTACATTGTCAGAGAGGCTGTTTCAAAACAAAATTTCCGCGAAGCTCAATGTATATATAATCGCTGTGAATATTGTAACGGTGAAGCCGATACACATGTCTATACATACATGTGAGTAAATTTATGATAATGAGGTAGATTATGAAAGAAAGAATTATTGATTTTCTTCTCGAAAATGCGAATCCGTCAATTGTTTATAGAGTAAAAAAAGAAATACTTAATAAAATTTCTCATGAAGAAGAAATGAAACTGATAAATCAAATATTACTTGAAAAAAATGTTAAAATTGCAACTGATAGTATTATGCCGAATGGATGGATTGGAAAAACTTTTCATGGCTCGAAGAATTTATTTGATAATATGGAAGTTGGCTTAAGATATCTTGCAGAGAAGGGATTACCGCCTGAACACAAGATTATTAAAAATGCTATTGCAGTATTAGAATCAACACCGAAAAACGATCCTTTATATGGTATGCATAAATATTTATTAACACCGGATGATGATTATACTCATACTGCTTCAGGTGTCTATTTACCAAGGAGTTCGATAGCTATCCGAGTAGGGTATGAACAGATATTGGCAGATAGTAAAGAGTTGGATGTAAAACACGATATTGATTTTTCACTAAAATGCTTTTTTAATGTATTAACAGTTGATGATGTCAACGATATAATTTATGAAAGACGAGATAAATTCTGTTATGTTGATGGTACATTATAGCCATGCATTTATAATTTACGTATGTTGTCGTTCAGCAATGGCTGGAGAAATGAAAAGCATTTGACATTATTATCTGATAGTATTAAAAGAATTTATGAATTGAAACCACCTGAAAAATTTGTTTACACATATTACCGCGGTCAATTGAGAGGACCTTGTATGGCTTTATTTAATCCAATTAATGAATCTTTAAAAAACGGTCAAGTCGGTGGTATGTATTTTGATAGATTGGAATTGCTTGCTCGTTGCGGAATTGTTTCGCGGGTTAACGAATTTTCTAATGAATACGAAATACTATTAGAGTCAATAAATAAAGACCTCATATTTAATTTTAAGGTTATACCAAAATATGCATTTGGATGGAGCCCATATTTTGGATTTGCTCTTGAAAATGATTGGAAAAGTAAAATTAGAAAACAATGTGATATTTTATTCAGAGTATTATTAATTATGCATTATGCTGAATGCACAAAGTAAGCATTAAGTATTATGATTTAAAATAGTGCGTATTATATATTATATTTTTGACAGAAGAAAAAATACGATAATAATATTATGTTCACCTATCATTAGGAGGGTAATTTAATGAGGTTTCCGAAATTGTTACAAAAAGGCGACACGATAGGGGTTTGTGCGCCGTCCAGCGGGATTATTGAGGATTTTGGTCTTGCAAGAATGGACAAAGCTACATACTAAAGTTACACAATAGATAAGATTATCGTTGTAATCTGATTAAAGATAATGACAGATTTTACTAAATATTTAAGATAATTAAAGACGTTTCTTAGTGAACTGCACTCCAAAAGTTAGTTTTAGTGTCTAGCTTTTAGGATGCAGTTCACTAAGGAGCGTCTTTAATTATGACTTGCGACACTTTAATGTTATTAGACATACATTGTGAAGTTTTAGCGTCATGAGGTATATCTAATGATAGTTATATCTCGTTAAATATTATTTTATAAATACATATTGACTTTAGTCTTACACGAACCCCTATAATATAGTTATCTCTAGAGAAACCGTAATATAAAATTATCAGTAATTGCTTTCCAAATTACTGATAAAAGGCGCATCTTTTCGCGCCGTAAATCTGATTATCAGAACGTTTTTATGTTTTGATAATATAAAATTATCAGTAATTGCTTTCTAAATTACTGATAAAAAGCGCATCTTTTTGCGCCGTAAATTTGATTATCAGAACGTTTTTGTGTTCTGATAATATAAAATTATTTATCAAATTAAACGTTAATATTCATTCATGACAGGAGGCATATTTATGTATACAATTGGTCAGATTTCAAAATTAGTGAATATTTCACCAAATGCATTAAGGTATTATGATGAAATTTCACTGCTTAAACCATCCGAACAAGATAAATTCAGCAGATATAGGTATTACACAAAAGAGCAGGTAAAGGATCTGGTGCTTATTCAAGAGTATAAATATTATGGTTTCAGTCTGAATGAAATTAGGATGTTGCTAAAACAGGATGAAAAAGCATTGATTCCATTATTAGACAAAAAAGTGAATGAACTTTTAAAAACACATGAAGATGATAAAATGAGAATTAAGATAATTATGCGGAAGCTCAAAACGCTTTACTTAAGAGATAATATGATTATGGAAGATGAATTTAACATGAAAAATAAATTAAATATGGAGGACAAATTAAACATGATTAATGAACATAATATTACAAAATTTGATATGAATAATAAACAGGAATTAAAAACAGAGTTGAAAGAAAAAACAATATTATTAGTGGAAGATGTGGCATTTGAACGTATGCTGATAAAGGAAATTCTAGCTTCACATGGATATACTAATATTTACGAATGTACTAATGGTAAGGAAGCAGTAGAAACCTATGATAAAGTTATACCTGATTTAGTTATAACTGGAATTACCATGCCTATTATGGATGGGCTTTATGCAATGAAGCTAATTAGAGAAAAACATGCAGATGCAAAAGCTATTTTTTGCTCATATATGAGCCAGCTTTTTATCCTGCCTATTGCTATAAAAACTAATACTTGCTTTGATTTTATTCCAAAACCGATAAAAACAGAACGATTTATCAGCAGTGTCATTAAAGCATTAGATTTGTCACATGTTACTTTAATAAATGACAAAATGGATTCTTTATTGGTTGATATGATTGAGCAGAATATTAATAATAATAAAAATGACTTTATTGGTACCTATCGTTTAGACCAGAAGGAAACGGATTCATTTTTTGACATTGTATCAATAGATGAATATAACAGGTTCTATGAAGATTTAGAATCAAAGCATACCCGTTTCATTGAAAAAATTGAAAATGATAAAACAGAAAATCAAAAAACAGATAGTGAAAAGGCAGATAATGAAAAAGCGGATAATAAAAAAGTGGATAATGAAAAAGTGGATAATGAAAAATTGGATAATCAAAAAACAGATTATAATGTGTCTCATTTAATAAAAAGCGCAAAAAAGGATGTTGATTTTAATGAGGCAGGATTTCATATTGCATTACAGAAAGAAGTAAATAGGCAATTAACTCATAAACTCTCAGAATGCATCATTATAGATAATACTGTTGATTTTGTACATCCTAATGTTATTAATGATTATGTTATTAACAATGATACGACAAAAATCCCATTAATATCTAATAATGAGTGTATAGGCGGATTAAGCTATCCTCAAGGAGTTAAGTTAAATATTGATGAGTTCATAAGTAGTTTTCTAGAGCTTCAAAATAAAGCAATTAAGAATCGTTATATAAAAACTAATCACGAAGTTAAAAGCTTTAATGTACAGACTGAATGTATATTATCGACTTTTCTTGATGAAGAGGATAATAAAATTACAGTATTTATTAAAAACGAAGCTTATGAATAAATATTTAATTATCAGATGCAAGAACGTCAAGGCGTTCTTGCATCTTTGTTTTACATAATCTAGCTTTTTTACTTGTCGCTTTCCATTCCTTGATAAACTCATGGATAGACTGCTGGCGTTGACTTCTTGCTTCGCTAATGGCTTTTTTCGCAACTTCGTATAAATCGCTGTTCAAAACCCATTTTTCATACGAATGCTTATCATCCTCTGCGAAAAAAACAAATGCTGTAGCTCCCATTGCAAAAACATTGCTTATTTCGTCAACAATTGCGCTTACTTCTGGATTCCTCCGGCGACATAAGGGAGGGGTCGCCCCATATTCCACCAAATCCATTCATGTAACATTGCTTAGCGTAAAAATCTATGTCGCAGATAGCAAAGTTTCCACTATCAAAGTTGTAAAGCGTAGCTTGATCGTTAAAATCTATTGCCACATACCCACATTCAGCAACATGAGCATGAAATTCTAAGATACCCTCATATACAGGCAGCTTTTTTCAGCTGGCAGAGCCATGAAATTTTTCCACATTTTTTGTTGAGGGTATCCACAGCTTTCTCCGTCAAACCAATCAAAAATAGTAATAAATCCACCACCGATTTCCTCTGCGCCTATTTGATTAATTAACAATGGGTGCTTTAAATCTTTGTATTTAGGTACTGAAAATTTAAGCCTTGTTATTGTATCCTCTATATTCTGCAGACTGTCATTTATAGTTTTAGCACCCGCAAATTTAAGAAAATACCGCTTTCCCTCTTTTTCTACTCCAAAACATATAGCTCCTGAGCTTGATTTATCAAATACCTTGAATACCTTGCCGTACTTGCTTAAAAACGAAAAATCAAACATTTCTTTCATGTTAAATGAAATGCCGTCGATAGTTTGAACAACCATAGTAATCCTCCTTAATTTTAGAGGGTTATATTATATACTGCTTTAGGTTAGAAACTGCTAAAGCAGTATTGTCACCCTCCATGTATTTTGATTAATAATTGATTTTTTCATAATTATCAGCTTTCAAAATTTGATATTGGAATTAAAAGTTAGGTACATAAACTTTTTAATTAAAATGCTTCTTATAGTAAATCCTTTTTATTGACAGTTGCTTATAGTTAATAACAACTATATAATATGAAAGGGTATTATTCAATAGAAAAAGTATTTATTTCTGATGAAAAGTACGAATGGAAAGATTATTGAAATATAAGCGTACAAATAAAAGTGATTTTTGACATGATTTTTAATGCTTATTAATATTATCCCAAAATATGTTTTCACAAATATCTGAATAACCTTTCATCCCCGGTGTTGCAGTTGCTTGAACAACTGCAACAGAATTATCGTTAAGGTTTATGTTTAGTTCTTGTCCGCCGAAACCAATCCCTTTATAACCTTTATCATATAGCCACCAATAATAACCATATCCTTCATTCATTTCTGATGGTGATAACGCCGCTGTTAGATATTCTTCCGAAATAATCTGCTGTTCGTTCCATTTACCTTTATGCAGTATGAGTAAACCTATTTTTGCCAAATTATGCGCACTTAAAGTATAAATTGAATTTGATTTATCATTCATGGGAGCGTTCCCATATGGATTAAATGACAGTAACCATCCGTCCCATTTTATATTTTTCATTCCCAATGGTTTATATAAAAACTCATAACAAATATGCCATTCGTTCATGCCGCTGGCTTTTAAAATAATTTCTGAAAGTAACATCGGTTCCCATTCTCCATAATTGTGCTTTGTTCCCGGCAAGACTTTCATCTTTATGTCAGAAATATGCTCCATTTGTTCCTGTCGGTTCATATTCTGCATTTGCGCTACCATAGGTGCGTTATAATGAGTGCCGCTTGTCCAAAATATCCCTGACGACATGGTAAGCAAATGTTTAATCGTAATCAATTTATGATAAGGTCGCTTACCCTCATTAAATTGTGGAATATAACGGCAGATCGGCTCGTCAATACTTTTAATTAACCCTTTATCTATGCAGATACCAAGAGCAAGAGATAAAATACTTTTAGAAATCGAGAATATATAATGGCGACTATTTCTATCATTTTTGTTATAATACCGCTCAAAAATTAACTCGTCATTTTGATATACTACAACAGAATTAACGAGCCGATAACGTTTTTCTTTTATATAACTGTCAAGATTGTTTAAAAAATCTATGTTTATGCTCATTTTAAATATCTCCCGATAATTGATTTTTCGTTATTTTTCAATTCGGCAGGCGTTCCCTCGGCTATTAAATATCCGCCGTCAGTACCGCCGCCTGGTCCCATTTCAATAATATAATCGCAGTTTGATAATACAGCAGGGTCATGTTCTGTAACAATCACAGTAGCGCCGTTATAAACCAATTCCTGCATGAGCTTCAACAACCGCTCCGTGTCCGAAAAAGATAATCCTGTTGTCGGTTCGTCCAATATATAGATAGTATCTTTAGCGCTGTTTGATTTACCAAGCTCCGTTGCTAATTTTATTCGCTGTGCTTCACCGCCGGAAATGGTAGGTGTTTTTTGTCCTAGCCCGATATATCCCATGCCTACACGCTCTAAAGTCTGCGACATGTTAATAATAAACTTGTCTTTATCTTTAAAAAAATCAATAGCGGCTGACACACTCATTTTCAAAACATCTAGAATGTTTTTTACGTCTAACGCCGCAGTTAGAGCTTCTTCAATATAACCTGTTCCATTACATGATTCACATTCTAAATATTCTAAATATCCCACGCCATAATAAGTAATCATACCATTACCTTTGCATTTTTGACAGCCGCCTATCGAATTGGTTGAAAACAACCCCGCCTCCATACCGCTTTCCTTAGCGAATAATATTCTGATTTTATCAAAAATGCCAGTATATGTGGCAGGGCATGATGTGCGACTGCGTCCAATTGGTTTTTGATCGATAACGATACATTTTTTTATATTTTCTATTCCGCTGATTTTTACGCTTTTTAATATATGATTATTTTCATTTTCCATATTATTTAAATCGTCATCTTCACATTCTTCATAAGCTGTGGATTTAGTTTGTAATGCTTCTTCTAGTTTCGGCACTAGCGTATCGTTTATCAAACTAGATTTTCCGCTGCCGGAAACACCTGCAACACCAAGCATAATCCCTAATGGAATATTAACAGAAACATTACGCAGATTATGGATATTACAATTACTAAACGTCAATTTCTTTGTAGGATTGATGGGTTTAAATTCTTTTTTAAAAAACATTGAAGTTTTCCCCGAAAGATAAGGTGAAGTAAGCGAGCAAGAACAATTCATAAATTCCTCATAATTACCTTGAAAAATCAGCTCACCGCCATAATCTCCCGCATGATGCCCTAAATCTATAATATAATCGGCGACTTTCATAAAATTACTGTCATGTTCAACCGCAATAACTGTATTTCCACGCTTCACTAGGTTTTGGATGGTATTGATTAACTTATTTTTTTCCACTTCATGCAAACCTATCGTCGGTTCATCAAATATAAAAATAATCGAATCCATTTCCGCGATTAAATAACTTCCCAATAATAACCTTTGAATTTCTCCTCCTGAAAGGGTGGGTATGGGGCGTGACAATGCAAGATGATGAAGTCCTACATCCTCCATACATTCCAATAATAATATAATTTCGGCTATTAACTGTTTATTGGCTAAATCCGTATTGTTTTTGAAAAAAGCGCATAATTCATTAATATACATATCTTCAAGCTCGGCTTTATTTTTACCGCCGATTGTGGTATGGCTTGCGGCGAGGTTAAGCCCTGTTCCTTTACACTTTGGACATGATTCAATACGGACATAAGGTTCTCCAACTGTCCAATCCGCATTTTCATTTACTCCTGTGAATACTGTCTTTGATGAACCATACTTAAGAGCTATAAACTGCTCATCTGTCAAAGATGCAAGTGTTTGGTCACGAGATACACCAAGCCGTTTATAATAATCGTCGATTTTTTTCTTCACATTTTTCGTGTGGTTTTCCATCTTCTTTATAACCACGATATCTTTAACAAAAATGGACATATCACCGTACAATATATCTTCATCAACAATTTTGATATTTCTCCTCCCCAAACACCTGACGCACATGCCTGCCATTGAATTTCTTTGGAACATTCTTAAAGACAATGGTTGATTGTCATCATATTTTAAGTCACGCTCACCATAGCTTGCGAAAATCATAGCAAGTAATTCTCCGATTTTTGTACGTGTTCCAACAGTCGAACGCGGATTGGATTGTCTAATAATACGTTGTTCAACCGCTACAGTTGGAGAAAGACCAGTTATTTTATCAACATTCCGTAAATGTTTAGAACGTTCTATACCTGCTCCCCAATCATAACTACTACCCGAAAACATTAAATAACGACTTCGACCCTCTTCAAAAAGCGTATCAAAAGCAAGACTTGATTTTCCTGAGCCTGATACTCCTGTTATAACTGTAAGTTTTCCTTTTGGAATTCTGACATCTATATTTTTTAAATTATGTATTCGTGCACCTTTTATTTCAATAAAATTGTTCATCGTTTATTCCCCCACCCATCAATTTCCAATTATACATCCTGCTTCATTTATAAGTCATATTGACATTATAGCAAAAATTTTGATGTTTTCCATCATTGTTTTTTTAAATAAGGTTAACAAAAAATTAACCTTTATTTAGAGCATCCCTCTTGACAATAATCATTCGATGGATAAAGGATGAGCAAAATGTACGGAAACGATAGCGAATGTTTTGTCATTGATTTCCAATATAAAGATAAATTGATAATGAGGCTGTGGTTGGATGTATTAAGAATAGAAGAAGTATTAGCTGGAATGAAATGAAATCATTTTTCAAACAGTACAATTTGATTTAATTCATCATTTACCTTGTTTTTTCATTTGTTAAATAGTACCATATAAGAAATACGCACATTCATGAGGCTGATATGTATGATGTATTTTCCAGCACATACAACGGCTGTACTGTAAGGAGTGTTGACTATTGGAAGGTCCGGGTTACATCTTTTTCGTATAATAAATACATGATAGCAGTTGATATGGAAGGAAAACTGATTGCATATTTAAATGCTGATTTAGATGATAATAGGCTGTTTGTGTTTGATTTTGGTTTCTTACCAGAGCATTATAATATTTTCGACACGTTCATCTCAAAGATACGAAGCGGTATAAAGAATGAAAGGATTGACGTACAATACCAGCAGGCAATTTATTCAAATATAAAAGAAGAAGAATATGTAGAAAATTGCCTGATTATGTATAAGCTGATAAATCCGATTATCACTCAAGATATGAATATTAGCAGTACAGATGAATTAATTAAAGCTTTAAGAGGGAATGATACAGTCTCAAAGCTATTGTTATGGGAAATTGACGATATTTAAGAATATTTTAAATCAATTATAAATATGCAGGAGGCAGACTTATGTATGATTATGAAAATCAAATCAAGAACATGATGCAGGAAATAAAATACTGTTATAAAGAAAGAAAAGCTGAAAATATACAGCGTCTATCCGATAATCTTTTTAATTCTGCCGAAATTCCGATAATCATAGGAACGAGTAATGATGAATGGATATTTGGCGTCCAAGATGCAGGAGAGTTGTTTTTATCTGATTGGAATAATTGGGGAAATATAAGGATTGATTTAGAGAGCCTTACTTGTGAAGGTTTAGGGGAGTATGCATGGTTTCATGTAAAAGCTGGTATAGAGTACTGTTTTGAAGATAATGAAGATACTTATGCTGATTTTATGGAGTATACTGGTGAAATTGCCGCCAGTACTAAGCCAGTATTATCAAAAGCTGGAGAAATTATATGGATGTTGTCGCATTTACTGCATCAAAGGGTACAAGGTGAGCGTAAGTATGAATGGGAAATGAATATCACAGGTATTTTAAAAAATATTAATAATTCATTAAAAATCAAGTTCATGCAATTTTCAATACCTGTTTTATCAGCATATTCCGATGTAAGAATTGACATGAATCCTGATAACCAATACTCATATACACAAGAGTGTGATAAAATAAAAAGGTATAACAGTCAGCAAAATATGCCTAATGACACTTTAATATTGCAATCTATAAAAATTGATTTAATAAAGCAGCAGATATCTTCTATGTTTGAAAAAGATATAAGCTCAAAGCTTACATATGATAGTCTTAGACGCTACATAGGTACAGATGGAAAGTTAAAGAATGGAAATGAATTTACTGAATATTTATCTGATTATATGCAGAGCGGTACAATAAGCCTGCTGCCTGAGAACATAATTGTTGAAGCAGATAGAGAGCATGTCTGTTTTAATGGTGTCGGCATGTATAAAAGAAAAATTTCTTTAGATAAGGATTTATCTAATATCTTAAATATTAATAATTATAATAATATTCCTGATAAAAAAGAAGCTTTATTTAACATAAGGCGTGATTTAGCATTGGTCATAAAGGAAGCCTCATTATCAGATGAATGTAATGAACCGTTTAGAATTGAAGGTATTGCAGAATGTGAGGACGGGCATATCATTTTTATAAAATACCTGCAGATATCTTATCCGTTTAACTGTGTTTTAGAGCAAAAAACAGATGCATCAAAAAAGATATAATGATATAATAAACACCATAAAAAAGTGATAGAATACCTGCTATCAGTGAGGAATGGTGATAAAAATGCTTACACTTAATGAATTAAAGCAGATTCAATTAAATCGTCAGCATCTAACTAACAAAGCGGATAAGCATACAGTGTGCTGTAACTTAAACGACTTTGTCCTCCATATACTCCTATGGAACGCAATGAGGCGTTGATTGAACAGGTAAGGCGTTATTTTACACATTTTGTTCCCTCAACGGTTAGAGATGCGGCATATTATTTTGGTTGGACGCAGACCTTTGTTAAAAACTTAATGCAAAAATTACCGCTTTTGCAAATGATAGTCGATGGAAAAAATTATTACTATTTGAAGGAATTGAAAAACAATTATCCAGATATTCCCCGTTGTATTTTACTTGCTGGCTTTGACCAGATAATGCTTGGGTATCAAAAACAGGACAGTATCTATCTCCCGCAACAAAGCTTGCGTGGCATTTTCAATCTCGCAGGTATAGTGATGCCGCCTATTATGCTAAATGGTCAAGTCGTTGGTAAATGGCAAAAGAAAGGCACAAAACTGACGTTTACGCTATTTGAGAGCGTAACAGAAAAAGATAAAAAAATAATCGTTCAAACTGCGGAAGGTTTATGGATTGATATAAAAAAGGTTGTTTGGCAATAAGGTATCTAAAAAGAGGAGGTTGAAAAGCCTTTTCTTTTTTTTGAAAAAACTCTTGACATATACAGTCGTACTGTATATAATAAATATACAGTGAAACTATATAGTGATACTAAATATCAGGAGGTAGGTTATGAGAAGAGATAAGAATCTTCCGCTTACAGAAACAGTTTATTATATCTTATTGGCGTTGACAGAACCGACTCATGGATATGTCCTCATGCAGAGGGTCGAAGAACTCAGTGGCGGCGAAGTCAGATTAGCGGCAGGAACCCTTTACGGGCCTGTCGAAAATCTGCTAAAAAAAGGATTTATTACATCTATGCCAAGTGATGATGTCCGACGCAAGGTATATGCAATTTCACAAATTGGAGAAAAGATACTTCGAGCTGATTACAAGCGGATGAGCCATATGCTAAGTATTACCGAACAAATATTTAATAAAGGAGATGAGTTGAAATGAAAAAATTGAAAATCTTTTTAAGTTTCACAAAAGAAGAAAAATGGCTTGAGAATATGGCTTCACAAGGGTGGCAGTTAATAAAACAAAATATCTTCTATACATTTAAGTCCGCACCGCCAAAGCAAGCGAACATAAAGATTGATTACAGAGTTTTTGCGAAGAACCAGGATTTTTTGGATTATTGTTCTTTATTTGAAGATAGTGGATGGAAGCATATCGCTGGGACAAAAAACAGCGGGAATCAATACTTTATGAGAATAAGCAAGGATAGCGACGAAGACATTTTTTCTGATCTTGCTTCACGCGCCGGTCGATATAAACGAGCATCTAAAATGATGCTGTCTGGAGTAATTTTATTTCTTCCGCTTATAATTATAGCAATATCAGAAGGTACATTTGGAATTGATACTTTTAAAAATCTTAAATCATTGTATTATACACCAGGATTGTGGGAGATGAACGGCTTTGAGTTTTGGCGCAGTTTTATATTTGAAACACCATTTGCGTTGATGCGGGGCTTTTCATGGTGTATATCGTTTTTGTTTGTTTTTGCTTACGGATTCTTAACAATAAAATCGTGGATAATATACAAAAAAGCATTGAGGATAGATGTCAACAAATAAGCACAATACCATATATATAGCTAAAATGGCTCTGTATCTTGATTATCGTAATAAAGGTTACAGCTCATTTCCAAATGTCATGATGCTGGGGTCAAAAGGATATTTAAGAAAATTTTATTGTAAATTTGCACAATAAAACGACCTATATACAAATAAATAAGCCAAATAATTCGGTTTTATAGTGCAAAGCGTACATATACTGCTTTAGGTAAGAAATTGCAATCAAATCGGTTCTGAAATGCCATATATCAGAGCTTTTCAGAACCGATTTGATTGCAATTTCTTACCTAAAGCAGTATAGCATTTTAAAAACACTACCTTTTGTAGACTGAACTGTAACTCATATTAATTTATCAGTCACTGCTCCCTTTAAGCTGAAATCAATTATTCTGATTTTTCGTTCTAAAAGTATCATTTTATAAAACTCTTTTTGTATTGGCTGAATAAAAGGAGTATGATCAATTATATTATTAATTTTATCTATATCAAGTTTTTTAGAAACTCTTATTAAAGCACTAGTACAATCTATATTCTTATGAGAAGAAATAAAATCAAAATAATTTATTTTTTTTCCATCTTCTTGTATTGCAGACGTAGGATAAACAAAAATTCTTTTATCTATTTCACGTTTATCATTTATAATTCTCTCAATATCTTCAAGAGAAAGCTGAGGGTATAAGCATGAACCACAATCATAAATAGGAGCTATTTCCACTGTTTCCATTGCTTCATCAACCAATATACCCCAGTTACCATTGTGACGGTCAAAGTTTCCAAGAAATGCGTCCATTATAAACATATCCCAAAAAAAGTCCATAAGTGTAACAGATGAAATTAACACTTGTTCTTGAATTGCTTCAACGATGCTGCCAAGTTCTGTTCCATATCCGTTTTGTAAGCTATCTACACAAGTGTTTTTAAGTTCAGCAAATTCAATCAGCTTTTTACTATCGGATGTAAAATCACCACAAGCAACTACTATATTTGTTCTACCATTGGAATTTGTAAATGTCCCAAGAATTGTTTGTTGAGCTAAAAATCCCAATGCTTCAAAGATATGGCAGGAAATGTATTCACTAATACTGCTGTTCGCATAACTGATTTCTTTATTTGTTTTAGGCTTTGGCGGGAATTTGAGCATATAACTATTACCTTCATAAATAATATTGATCTTATTACCATTTGCACCTCCATAGGCTTTGTACTTATTTCTATAACATGAAGTAAAATCTATCATTTCATTCCTCCGTTTCTTCGTCATCAAACAAATATTTTAATCTCAAATATTGTGCTTGCTCTTCTGTGATTCTATTACTGTATAAAGCTGAATTAATTGAACCATATAATTCACCCCATAAGCAATCCATGTGAGAAACATGATCTTCTTCACCTTTACAATATGCATCTAAATCATTTTTTAAAAATTCTGGTAAATCCTTCTCCAAATAAGTTTCATCTATGGGTTTTCCTGTAACTTTGTCATATGCAGATGCATTACCTAAAGACATCAGTTTTTCCATTGAACAATTTAATGTTTTTGATAATTGATAAAGAGTTTTTGCAGAACACTTTTCTATGTTACTCTTCCCAGAGCATAAATCAAATATAGTTGTTTTTGGGATGCCGCTTTGCTTTGATAGCTGATATTTTGTAATTCCTCTTTCTGTTAATAGCTTTTCAATGCTCATTTTCTCACCTCGTAATATTTTAATTGTAAAGCGTTCAGTTATAATTATATCGGTATACCGATCTATCGTCAAGCAAAATGTTAGTTTCTACCTTAATATTAGTGAATCAATGTCGAATATGAAGTTAAGATATCAGAAGACATGCTGGAGTTTTAACTAAATGAAATTGCTTCATTCTATTCTATCGCCAAGGGACGCCTGAGAGAGTATATACCCTATCAGGTTGTGTATTGAATAAGGAAGGCTGAATTGTTACAGTCAATTATTTGAATTTACTTGAATAATATCCTTTTGTAGTATATTATAAATATAAGATACGATGACTGTAAATAAAAGTCTAAGTAAAGAATTTATATAGGGGGTGTTCATAAACCCCCTGTAACGAAAAATTTAGTATATAAAAAAGGCTAATCCACGTTTATAAATGGGGGTTTATGAACACCCCCTATAGTCGCTGATAAATAATTCTAATGCTTTTCAGCCTAAAAAGCCATGTATGAAATCTTTTCAGACTGCAAATCATGCTATACAAGTGTAGCAAACAATTATTTATCGCCGAATATATATGTTAATGGAGATTAAATTATGAATATAGAATTTCGACAGTTATCACCAGATGATGGGATGGATATTTATGATATGCTTCAGGATATACCTAAAGATGAAAATGGTTTTATTAATGGATGCAATGGAAGAACATTTGACGAGTATAAAGAATGGTTATTGAAAAGCGATAAGGTCGCTAGGGGTATAGGACTTGAGACCTTTATGGTTCCTCAAAATATTTATTGGCTTTATATTGATGGGATACCAATTGGGATGGGTAAGCTTCGTCATTACCTAACGGATAAATTAAAAGAAGAAGGTGGACATGGCGGTTATGCCATCCGTTACTCGTATCGAAATAAAGGATATGGAAAGTTACTCATGCGATTATTAATTGAGCAGGCAAAGGAATTAGGAATTAAAAAGCTTTTAATTACAGTTAAAAATCATAATATTCCTTCTATAAAGGTGGCAATTTCAAACGGTGGTAGAATAGATAAAGTTGATGAATACCGTCATTATATTTGGATAGAATGCTGATTATTTTTTAGTGAATCACTTCAATAAAAACTAAAGAGATTAGTTTGTTCAACGGTTACTTTTATATTTTAGGGGTCTTTCTAAAAATATGTGGTTGCAAAAAAGGACATACAAGTGCAAAATGGTATTATAAGTTACCAAGCAAATAATACCAAAGGAGCGATATGTATGTCCCAAGATAAGAATAAATCATTTATGGATGAAATACAAGAGAAATATGTAATAAAGGAAATGAAATATATGCCCCTGTATTACGCAGGAGCAGGGATGAAAATAACGCTGGAGCTATTAGATGAAAGAAGCAGTCCGGAATGCCCATTGTGTGGCGGTTATCCGCTCATACATGAGTATAAAAAAAAACAATAAAATTTGGAACACTCAACAACGTCCCCGTGACATATGAAATGGACCACACCCGTTATATGTGCAGGAGATGCGGCATAACATTCATGGATCAGTTTGACTGCCTGCCGGACCAGAAGGGGATGGCTTCAGATGCGGAAAATTACATCATATCAAAGCTCGGTGTCCAGACATTCACGGAAATATCTGCCGAACTGGGAGTATGCGTGCAGACAATTGTTAACCGTGCCAGGGGATTCGGCACGGCTGAAAGGGAGCTACAGTTAAAAGGGCACTACCGCTATTTATCAATGGATGAAGTCTTCATTACACGGAATAAGGAAGGCGGTACTGTATATTACTGGATACTTAATGATAACAGCAAGTCATGGAAATCGAACAACATACGGATAGACATGGGACGCGGCAAAGAGGATGTATCCAGGCGCCTTTTGGAGCTGGAGCATCCGGAAAGCGTGGAAGCCGTGAGCATTGACATGTGGAAGCCTTACCGCGATGCGGTTTCAGAGGCACTGCCGAAGGCAGTAATTGTCATTGATCCGTTCCACGTCATCCAGTATGCCCAGAAGGCCATGGAAAGCGTAAGGAAGAAAGCTGAAGCCTCCCCGGGGCTGAAAGCTGACATGAAAAAGGACGCAGTACTGTTCCTTACGTCCATGTTCAGGCTTTCAGATGATGAGCTTGACCGGCTGGAATCATATCTTAAGGCAGATCATGATATCGAAAAGGCTTATTTCATAGTGCAGGAGCTTTCTGAACTATACCATCTCCGGGATTATGAAAAAGCCCTTAATTATCTTGCCGGCTGGGAGAGTGAAGTGTTAAGGAGCGGAGTAAAGGAGATGCTTGATATCCTGCACACCGTCCAGAACTGGCTTCCGTATATAATGAACTATTTCATACACCGCATTACAAATGGAAGGACAGAAGGCAAGAACCATCTGTTAAGGGTCATTGATAAAATGGGTTTTCATTACGGATTGGATTCCATTCAGGCATGCATATATGCTCATGACAGGAAGCAGGAATACATAAAATGGCAGAAGCATATGCACAAGCGGCTTAAGCGTTTTACTCCAGCCGCCTGACATTATTTGTACATTCATTTTTCATCTATAGGATTTTTGCGCCCTTTTTTACTGTCAACCACAGATTTTTAGAAAGACCCTATTTTAGTTATGGTGTTTATTATTAAACAATAAGGAGTTAGAAACAGTTAATAAAAACATATAGATATATATTGAATCATATTGAGAAGTGGAGTATAATAGTCTCAAGGTGGTGAAAAGAATGAAGATATTAAAACCCAAGGAAGTATCGGAACAGTTAAACGTAACAGTATGGACATTGCAGGAATGGGATAGGAAAGGAAAGCTGAAAGCGTTCAGGAACCCCAAAACAAGCAGGAGATACTACACCGACGAACAAATAATGGAATTTTTAGGGGTAAAGAAACAGCTGAAAGATGCAGAAACAATTATATACTGCCGGGTATCCAATCAAGGCCAAAAAAGATGATTTAGTGAATCAGACAGAATTTTTGAGGACATTCTGCAACGCAAGAGGAGAAATCGTTGATGAAGTGCTGACCGATATAGGAAGCGGATTGAACTATAACCGTAAAAACTTCAACCTCATATTAGATATGGCAGTGCAGGGTAAAGTAAAAAAGCTGTATATTTCACACAAAGATAGGTTTGTGCGGTTTGGTTATGAATGGTTTGAGAATTTCCTAAAAAAGAACGCTTGTGAAGTAATAGTAGTATACAATGAAACGATGTCGCCGCAGGAAGAAATGATACAGGATTTAATAAGCATCATCCATGTGTTTTCATGCCGGATATATGGGTTAAGGAAGTACAAAAATAAACTCAGGGAGGAACTGAAAAATGAGAGTTTATAAAACCCAGATAAATCCGACCAAAGAGCAGGAATCTAAAATAAGGAAAACTATCGGCGTGTGCAGGTATGTCTACAACTTTTATATTGCCTATAGCAAAGAAATATATGAAAAAGAAAAGAGATTCATTACGGCAAATGAGTTTTCAAAATGGCTGAATAACGAATATCTGCCGGATAACCCTGATAAGGCATGGATAAAGGAAGTATCAAGCAAAGCGGTAAAGCAGTCCATCCTTAATGCGGAACGGGCTTATAAGCGTTTTTTTAATAAGCAGGGTGGATTTCCGAGATTTAAAAGGAAAAGGGATCAGTCTGTAAAAATGTATTATGTAAAAACGGATGCGAAGACAGTAATCAAATGTGAACGGCACAGGCTGCAGGTACCGACATTAGGTTTTGTAAGGCTTAAAGAATATGGCTATATACCAACCGATAAAGTAATTAAAAGCGGTACGGTATCAGAGAAAGCAGGGAAGTTCTATGTTACTGTCTTGGTGGATGAAGGACCAGAAAAAAAGAGTGCGGCGTTAAATGATACAGGGATAGGCATTGATTTAGGGGTTAAGGAATTAGCCGTGGTAAGTACCGGACAAGTTTTTGGGAACAAAAACAAAACGCTTAAAATGCGCCGGTTAGAAAAAAGCTCAGACGGGAGCAGAGGAGCCTGAGCCGTAAATATGAAAATAAAAAGAAAAGAGGTGGGAAACTGCTGATTAAAAGGTCTGCGAATATAGAAAAGAACGTGCTTAAGGTACAGAAAATACAGTATGAGCTCTCAAGGAAAAGGCAGGAATATATCCGGTATGTGGTAAGTGTCCTGGTGAAAACCAAGCCAGGATACATAACCATAGAGGACTTAAACATCTCAGGCATGATGAAAAATAAGCACTTGTCAAAAGCAGTCGCGGGGCAGAATTTTTATTACTTTAAGTCATGGCTGATATACAAGTGTTCCCAGATGGGGATAGAGGTAAGGACAGCCGACAGATTTTACCCAAGCAGTAAAACGTCTTGCCGGTGTGGTAAAATAAAATCTGATTTGAAGTTAAGCGAAAGAACATATGTCTGCGATTGTGGGAATAGAATAGACAGGGACTTACAAGCAAGCATAAACCTTGAAAAGTGTAAGACATACAAAATTGCCTGAACGCTGTTTTATCAGTACCGTGGGCTAACACGGGAATTTACGCCTATGGAGTGTTATATCAAACTGTAGTAGCAAAAACCAAATCTGGTTTGGCAAGGCAGGACACGTTGAAATAGGAATATTCTACATATTTCTATATGTTTTAGTTAGCAGAAGTATAGCATGAATATTACATTAAGGGAAATTGATCAAGATAATTTTGACGAGGTAATATCATTAAAAGTGGAAAAATATTGCGCTTCAAACTTGTATTCATTGGCACAGGCAAAAATTTTCCCACATGAAATACCACTTTCAATATACAACGATGATAAGCTGGTTGGGTTTATTATGTATGGAAAAGAACCGCGCGATAACAATGAGTACTGGATAGACCGGTTAATGATTGATGAAAAATATCAAAAGAATGGTTTTGGGAGAAAAGCACTTGAAATGGTAATTGATACAATTAAACAAGACAAAACACATAATAAAATTAAAATTAGCACAAATCCAGAAAATATGGTAGCGAGAAAGCTATACAATGAATTAGGTTTTTATGAAACTGGTGAATTACAAGGTGATGAAGTAGAGATGATATTGGAGTATTAGTTGATATTATGATAATGTAGAGAGGTGTAAAATGAGATTATTATTATCAGGTGGAGGCAATCCAGAACAAGTCGTTCATATGGATAAATTTTTTGTAAGCCAAATTGATTTGAAAAAAACTGTACTATATATCCCTGTTGCATGGGAAGATGATCCTTCTTATGCTGAATGTTTAAATTGGTTTGGTAAGACATATGAACCTTACGGAATCAAAAGTTTTGAAATGTGTACGGACTTAAAAACTATTTCTGATTTAAGCCAATATACTGCAATTTTTATTGGCGGTGGAAATACATTTAAATTATTAAAAGAGATTAAAGAAAGCCAGTTTGATAAAAAATTAATAAATTATTTAAATAACGGCGGGTTTGTATATGGTGGTTCAGCAGGAAGCATTATTTTCGGAAAAGATATTCTTAGTACTACATATGGAGATGAAAATAATGTTGGTCTTGAGGATTCAAAAGGACTAAATTTAGTAAAAGGATTTAATATCTGCTGTCACTATGGCGATGGTGATGAGGCTAGTACAAAATACAAACAGGATAGAATACGAGAGTATTCTAAACCTTCTGATGTTACAATAGCCCTACCTGAAAATTGCGCAATTTATGTTGAAGAAGATACAATGAAAATTTTTGGTAGTGGAGCAGTAATATTCAAATAATATTGCCTGGTTTGTTTGAATTGTATCCATTCATATGATAATCATTATCAGCTGTAATAATTATCAATGCAAATAAATGTAATGAATTATAATTTTGGAGGATATGAAAATGGAAATATTTAAATTAACATCAGATTCTTCTTATTTAGTTGCAGAACTCATGGCTCAAATAAAGCCTGAATATTGGGATTATAACGGTGCATTAGAACAATTAACTGACTATGGAATCATTGGATGGTATATAGGTGAGAATCCCAATAAACCACTGGGGTGGATGTGTGTAAGGGAGATAGAACAATTAAGTTGCTTAGAATTGGATACCTTTGGCTATAACAATAAAGGCTCTTTTTCTACTACAGAAGGCGAAGTTAATTTATTATACGATAAAGCAGAACAATATGCTTCTGAAAAAGGCTTTCGTATTGTCCGTACAACAATGTCTTCGAGTGAAATGTCATGTCATAATAAAGGAGTGACCAATTATATAGAAGAATTGAAATTACTTAAATCATATAACAAAAAATATTATGATTATATGCTTAATAGAGGTTATCAACCTGCAGGCTTTATGCCGAATTGTTATGGAATAAATTTTCATGGAATCATCTTATTAAAAGATATGACACATAAAATATAACAAGGAGTAAAAGAATGGAAAAGGGGAAAATAATTTGGCTTAATGGGGCATCAAGTTCAGGGAAATCAACATTGGCAAAAACATTGCAGGACAGGTTAACCATACCATTTTATGTTCTCGCAAACGACATGTTTACTAACGACATAGTTTCGCCAGATAAATTTATTAATATTGACTGGCGTAAAACTTATTATACAGCATTAACAGGAATGTATCATGCCATAAGGGCATTTTCGGATATTGGCATTAACACTATTGTTGATGATGTTCTTCTAAAAGAAGACGACCGATTGGAAATATGCGTGGATTCGCTTCACGATTATCCTGTGCTGTTCGTTCATGTAACATGTCCGATTGAGGAACTTAGGCGCAGGGAAAAAGAACGGAACGACCGTGGCATCGGGCAAGGGGAAAGCCAGATTTTTCAATTAAATCCACAAGATATTTACGATATAACAATAAATACATTTAACGATTCAAAAGAAGAATGTGCTGATAAAATTATTGAACTATTAAGCTTCCCTGAAAAATTTTCAGCGTTTAAAAATCTGTGGTCGCAAAAATTTATGTGAACCTAAACCTTCTGGGGGAGATTCTTATATAGTTGGCATTATTAAATACCAAATATATAGATAGGTTCCGAAAATGAAGAGTGAACTAACAGGAGAAAGACTTATGGCTGACAG
Source organism: Holotrichia oblita (assembly GCA_023690525.1). NCBI lineage: Eukaryota > Metazoa > Arthropoda > Insecta > Coleoptera > Scarabaeidae > Holotrichia > Holotrichia oblita. The sequence goes on along the minus strand of JALQSN010000131.1, from coordinate 2,865 downwards.
ACCTAATTTAAATAAGAATATAGATAGTGGAGTATTTGAAAATTATTACTACTTAAAAGAAGAATTAGTACAATTTTGCAGACAAGAAGGATTGCAGGCTACTGGCAGAAAGAATGATTTGACTGAACGAATATCGCATTATCTTGATAAAGGAGAAAAGATAATTATAAAGGGGAAATCAAATTCTCCTGTCAACATTGGGATTATTACTGAGAACACTCTGATAGAAAATAATTTTATCTGCTCTGAAAAACATCGTGCTTTCTTTGAGCAGGCAATAGGCAAAAGTTTTTCTTTTAATGTAACATTCCAAAAATGGCTGAAATCGAATACAGGAAAAAGCTATAAAGATGCTATTCAAGCATATTATCAGATTAAAGTTGAAAAGAAAAACAAAAAAAAGGTAATAGAAAAACAGTTTGAATATAATACATATATTCGTGATTTCTTTGCCGATAATTATGGAAAAAGTCTTGATGATGCTATTAAATGTTGGAAATACAAAAAAGCTCAACAAGGTCATAACAAATACGAAAAGGTAGATTTGAGTGCATTAGGTCAACAGTAGGGTATAAGCATTAATGGGTATAGCTGTACAGTGTTTCAGATTATTGTAAACACATTTGAAAATTCTACGGAAGAATGCGTAGATAAAATAATTAAAGTCGCTTCCGATTTGATAAACTATAATGCGTTCAAGTCAATATGGAGTTGTCTATAATATGTTTATGTAATGAATCTTTATTAACATAACTTTACTTCTTGTGGGTGTTTTTGGCGGTTCATTAACTTATGGGTTATACTCACTCATTGCAAGTCAATATGATTATGTTGTTTTCAATTTTCCGTATATACCGATATTGGTCATGGTTTTTATTGTGTTTGCCATTTGTTTAAGTATACCGCGATTGACATACAAGCTTGTAACTAAAATGACTCTTGTGGATAGATTGAGGGAAGTGGAGTAAAATTGATACGCAACGGTTTGGCGCGTTGATAACAGATATTAAACATGGACCTGTTAATAAAGCGACATAGATTATAATGAGATACTTCGACGAGGAAGGGAAAGAGACGTTCCCTTGTATGGAGAAGCAATACTTAAGCAATACATCGAATTATATATTCCGGTTCAGGAGATGTACGTAAACCGATACTCCCCAAGGGAGCAGAGTGACTTAGTTATTAATAACAACAACTTTCTGGAACCGTTTATTGTTGAATGAAGCTGATAAGCATCAGCGGGTACAACGATGTTTTTGAGATATAGTTATAAAAATTATATTATGCACGGGAGGTATTTTATGAAAAAAGATAGTTCAACAAAATCTTGGGGTAATGCAGAAATGGTAGCCGATTGGATACCTATTGCTCAAACAAATCCGCACAGAATGAATTTTATTATGCCATTTACTTTAAAACAGCTTGGCGATGTAACTGGTAAAGTAGTTTTAGATTTAGGCTGTGGCGAGGGAGGATATTCAAGAGAATTGGCACGAAAGGGAGCATTAGTATCTGGGATTGATTGTGCGGAGAATGCAATAAAGCATTGTGTTTCTAAGGCTGAGGAAGAACAACTGAAAATCTCATATCATGTTCGAAATAGCGATGAATTATACGATTTTGCTGATAATACTTTTGACTTAGTTTTGGCTTCTATGATGTTGATGGACTGCGAAGATTTTGAAGGAACAGTTAAAGAAATATCACGAGTGTTAAAACCATCCGGAAAATTGTTTGCCAGTGTGTGTCATCCATGCTTTCACACAAGCGGCGGAATTGGAAGACAAGGAACAGGAATTGATAAGGAAGTTGTTGTATCGAATTATTATAAACCTACTGAATGGGAAGCTCCTTTACATTCAGGAAATGTTAAAGTTATTTGGCGGCACAGAACCCTTGAAGACTATGTTAAAACATTTATAAAATCTGGATTAACAATTGTAGACTTGCATGAGCCAATTCCCACTGAGGAGCAAGCGACTATAGATGTTGGCATTGCATGGATGCAAAAAATACCAATATTTTTATTTTGGGAATTAAAGAAATAAATCAGGTATCACAAAGTATAAACAATAACTTACTAATCAGATGATAATCCCCATTTCTTCATTATGTAGATTTTTAAATATTATGTTTAAAGCATTAACTCATTTCAATTGCTAAAGCGGTTGAAAATCGTTGTTTTCCAGCTGTGAAAACCTAGAATATATGGGTTTTTCCAGCTGGAAAATATACGATTTATTACAAAATCCACAGCATCATTAGGCATACTTTGTGACGTTTTAGTGTCATGAGGTATAGCTAATGACACTAAAGTGCCACCATATCATCAACGATGCTTTTGTTTATTAATACAATTTCTTTTGCATATTCAAGAGCTTTGCCATCACACTCATCAAAAACAAATTCGTGTTGATTTTTTATGTGAAGCTAATGACGTTAATAGTGAGGATGAAAGAGAAACACTATCTAAAAGTAACAAATAAAAATTATTACATTAATGATGTTATTTTAATAAAGGAGATGCATTAGATTTTAATGAAAGACTTAAAATTGAAATTATCCGTTCAAAATAAGCACGAAGTAATACAGGAGGATATATGGATTTTATATAAGGATGTTATTTATCACCGAATATATAGAAAAATTTTGAGGAGGAAAAAATGATGACAGCATATAAACCGAAATTTGCTGATGTGATCGGAGATTTTGTAAATGATCAAAATTTAAACATTGCTTTGGATTTTATTAGCTACCTAAAAATCAATAAAATTAGTACCCAATGGACGAATACGAACACATGGAAAGCGGTTAAAAGAGGTGTAGCGGTTTGTTATATTAAAGCAAACATGGAAAATGGTG